>JAJJMB010008389.1:0-24492 GCA_023531105.1 Papaver atlanticum | reverse complement strand
TTAAAGGGAGTTGAGAGTCCGATAAGTTAGGAAATATGTTTTTTTTTTATAGATTTCGAGCTTGATCAGGTTATTAGTGAAGTATTCCAATGAGAAAACAAGGAACAAACAGAGTTTGTTGCCATTGTTTCTCGGTGAAGAATGATGGTGATTGGTGAGTCTTTAGAGTCCTTGATGGAATATGAATGATGGGTTCGTGTTATGTATGAATGGGTTTGTAGGGAAGGAGATGCGATCATCTTTAAAATCAACAACATGCTCATATCTCCCTCACCACCAGAAAATGCACACATGGTGCTTGTGTAAAATCCTGAACGAGTATTTTCTTTACAACTAAACATTCAACTACGACTAATTTAGATTATGCATGTTACACGGGTTCTTGCTGTGACGGATTAGAAAATTATGCCTAGCGCGCTAGGGCTTGCATTCCATAACTCCCCGATGCACCACTCTGATATTAGTGACCTGGCCATAAAACTTCTTTTCGCGCCAAGTAAAGCAGGTCCATTTGCCTTTGCAAGCATGATTGACAAGCACGATGCCTTGAACTTAGCTTTCACACTGTTCCAACTTACCCTTGTCCTATAAAGGGTATAAATTTGTAAAGGCTAATGCCGATGCAGATGCATCACTGCTTGCCGAGTCTTGTCCGGGTATAAGGCATACCTCAGACTCGCACATAGGCTATTTCACGCTTATTTCCACTTACTTCACCTGGGCATTGAGATAAAGGCATGCACTTGTCTTGCTTGTGCCAAGAGTGCACCAACCAGGCTCATACCGTACTTTCCTTGCATCATCATTGTGATGCAAGTGGCTTATGCAAACTCACACTTACTTGCATAATGATATAACTTTCTTTCCTTGATATTTTCTTATTGATGTTTATAGTTTACCTATTTGGCAGTTGGATTACGTTTTACTACTTCCTCAACCATTTTTTCCTATTCTATATGGGCATGTCACATATGGGACAAATAAGATAATGACATTTGTCTTTGGTTTTAACTATTTTAACTAATCAAATATATGATGTTTGTACACCAAAAATACACATCTCTCAAATCTTGTTAATCTTATATAACTTACATAGGATAACTACTTTCCTAAATTCACCACCAAATGATGAAGAGAATGAACTCCAAGAAGAAAATGATGAATATTGATAAATCAAGAAGTTGGAATACCACAACAACCAGTTAATTTTTCAGATATGACTTCTATTAGGTAAGAATCGACAAACCCACTATTTTTTGTTGCTTTTAATTGCTTAAATAAGTTAGATTTGATCATTTTAGAATTCAGTTTTCAGTTTATGAACAACTTACAACTAAGAATTGATGAACTCCTAGACGTAAACTTACGGTTGCAAATTGATGAATTCTTAGCGGTAAACAACAAATTACAGCCGGGAATTGATGAATTCCTAGCTGTAAGTTAGATATTTTTATCGTTACTCCTAGGAAATGATGTACTCCCAATTGTAAATGTCTCTGAAAAACTTGATTTCGTCACAATTTTTCTTGTCGTAATAATATGATTTTATTGGTCGTAGTATTAGTTTTTTTTCACAAATTTCCTAACAGTGTAAGTAAAAAGCTTACTCAAAAGCCAGTTGTATGTGACTCTGAAGTAACCATACGGCTAGCTGACCAAGGCGTAAAAGAATAATAACCTAGATACGGATGGATTTTGGTGGTTGTCTACCTGGCCGTCGGCTCTTCTACGGCTAGGAAATCATGAACTCCTACTTGTAAGTTCTAGTTACGGTTGGAAGTTCATGAGCTCCCCGCCTTATAATGAGTTAAGGATGCACATTTGGGTAATCTAAAATGCAAACAAAAAAAAAAACTTTGTGACACTAGCAGTTAATGATATTCATTAATCTAATCTAACCACTAAGAGCATTTCTAACGGCGGGCGTAAAAATTCCCACATGGAAGTCTTATTTAGACCTTTATTTAGGAGAGTTTACACATGTAGTAGATATAAGACCCCGTAGCTAGTAAACTATCTCCAATAGTATATGATTTAACCTTAGAATATTTTATGAGATAAAATCTTAATCATTTAATTTTACTTTAAATAATTATAAAATAAAAATTAACGAAAATATGATTTGGATGTGAATCCGAAGGTGTAGTTAAGACTTTCTTTAACACCAAGTATTTCATCCCTCCTAATTTGTAGGACCTAACTATTGAAGATGAACTTTTGCTAAGTGGGGTCTAAATCATGAAAAAAATATCATTTTCACTCTTTTGATGCTTTAACACTAGAAATTAATCATATACATTAATCTAATCACTATTACTTAATTAATTAAATATATTAACATAAATTAATCGAAGGCAAGAGAATGGGTTATCCAACTTATCACTGGTTGATCATTTTATATCTACTTGTGACCGTTCGAAGGAAAACCGTGCAGTTCCAAGTTTCTTCTTTTTCGTGTACTTTTCGCTTATCATCGTCAAATGATTTTTTTTACAGGGTAGCATAAATCCTAATCTACTTATTTGTTGGTCCCATTACACTGGAGGATAAAAATCCTTTAATATTGCTCTTTAAATCGAGGCTCGGCTCAATGTGAACCGACAACAGCTAGTCCATTCAACGGCTATCAATCCCCCTCCTATAAATTGAATCGAATTGAACTCCAAAATCACACCTTCCTTCTACAACATCTAATTTTTTGAGTAACGGCTCAACCATATATTAATCCAACGGAATTTACGATCAATGAAGATTTGTCGCTTTGTCGAAACTACGTAGCAGAACGACGTCAAAATGGGTTAATGGTAGTATGAGTTATATCCGTAAAATCTATGAAAACTTCTGCAATGATACCGGTAACCCCAACAATCGTAATGCGACTGGGTTATTTTGCCAAATTCATGATATAAAAAAAATAAGTTGGAGAATTCATAGCTTTGGTTTGGCTTGTTAGTCGTTATCGACTTAGGGGTGAGACAAATGCTGGTGTTGTGTTGCAAGCTCGAGAGGAATGGCGAAGATGGAAAAAGAAGAATTTTTTTACTTATGAAGCTCATTACGCAATCTTAAAGGTTTTTTTTTTTTTTTTTTTTTGGATATCTCGTTTTGGGTATTGAAAAATCACATAATGCTCGAGCAATATATTGATGTAGTTTTTTTAAATTTTAATCGTTATCGAACGTCTCAAATTAAGTTAGAATTTCATTTCTAGATAATTTAGTACTGATTACATGTAACGGTTATAGAGGTGTCAAACGTGCTGGCCAGGCCCAGCCCACGAAGTCACGTGCTTAGCGTGCTGCGTGTTGTGCTGGGCTGTGCCAGAGATCCATATGTGCTGTGTTGTGCTAAATGGAGTGTCGTGCTGTGCTGTGCCAGAAAAATAAATGTGTTGTGCCGTGCTGTGTTGTGCTAGCACCATGATATAGAAACCATGATTTTATGGATACTTGGTTTAGATTTTATGGATAATTGGTGCTAATGATATAGAAATTCCTAAGGTATTTATTTTATGGATATTACGTAACCATGGTCGTTTAATACCCTTATTATATAAGATATTACGTAACCATGTTTGGTGAGATTTTGTAGTTCTGGGTTTTCTTGCCGTTAGGACACTGGTTAAGAGCTAGTATATGATACAGTGAAATCCAAGGAAATCAACCAATAATAGTTTTAACACCATGAAGAAGTTTTTCATAAACTTTATGAATTTCGTATCAACCACCTCTTGCTTTCTGTAGAGAACTATCCTGCTCTGTTTTTGTGAACAGATGACCTTCACTAGCTACTAATTTTGTACATAACAGTAGCCGGGCATTGTTATTAATAAATTATGGGTTTTGAGGGATCATAGATCGATTGGAAAGACAAAGATTAAAGTGGTTCGTTGCTAACGCCTACATCCACTGACAAACCCCTTAGGGTGAAATTATATTGATGATTATCAGAACATTCTGAGATAGATTTACATTTGCACTAAAACCCTTATTTATAGAGTTAACTAAACCTAGGAGATAACAATAATTCTGAATCCATCGGGCTGAAATCCCGTGGAATCCACCGCGTGGCACAAATACTATGGGGCCTACAGTGGGTAAAAACCACCTTCTATAATTCTCCCTGGTGGGCCCAGGGGCTGTCCCATTCGGGATTTAGTCCCGGGATTTTACGGCGTCAGCGTAGCATCATTCAGGAGATAACATAATATCTTAAATATTTTGTTTGACAAGGTAACAATATCTAGAAAATTGATTATACATAATTATCTATATATCCTCTGACTTTATCTTCACTTTAAGTGCACTGCATGATCACTTGACTTCTTCTTCATTTGTACGGTCTTCACGATCGGCTCAATGTTAAGGTAAATATATTCCAACAGTTATCTTCCTCCGAATCTTCTTGTCTCCCCGGTAGAAATTATTTTTAGATGGTTTTCAATTTCCTTGTCGACTAATATTTTGAGATCAATGAGGCATAGCAATTAAATGGGTGTGTTGAATTTGTGTTTAAAATATGTAAAGAAGATTGAATTTGTGTTGAAAAGATGTAGAGAAGATTGAATTCGTGTTGAAATTATGTAGAGAAAAAAAGAAGTTGTTGTGAGTAGAGAATACTGAAGTTGAGTTGAATTTATAAGGTATGGAAATGTGATCGTTTTTTGGCTGTTGGAATGTTACCGTTGTTGAGCCAGTTTGAGCCGACACTCGGTGCAGTTGGAGCCGAGGCTCGAATCAGTCTACGCCGGTCGAACCAAACTGCAATGGTCGAATTTGTTTATCTCGAAATACCCCTTGTCCACTGCATGAAATTAACTTTGACCATCCACCTGCCCTGACAAACACTCAAATTGGATATGAACCATTGAAGTTGCTCTATTGCCCTATTTATAGTTTGAGAGACCATTGCTCTATTTAAAAAAAAAAAATGAAAAATAAATTGGGGAGCTGTCTACATGTAGTCGTTACGGCAGTGCTATTTGGCTCCCTCTTTTCCGCCTCCCTATTCAGCTCCCTACAATCTAAACCCCACATCTGAGAAATGGTGAATCTTATCAGTACCTGAATGTGAATCTAAATTTAGATGTGTGGTTAAGATTATAGGGAAGTGGAAAAGAGGAAGTCAAATAGCATTTCCGCAGGTGGGATCCACTAGATTTGTGCACATGTTATTGTCATGATTAAGAAACAAATCTCGAGGAACTGTACTTTCATCTTTCTTCTTGATTCTCTCTCTCAATTTATCCACAGATTCCATACTGGTCAGTCAGTTTGGAGCTCAGCAAACTTGTTATCAATAAACAAACAATGAGCTCCGCTCGTCATTAATTCTCAATTCATTTCTCTTCTGGATCATCTCTTCTAATACCATTTCATTGGTGTCTTCAAGGTGTTCTACGTAATTCCTCAATCATTTTTATGATTTGAGTCACAATATGACGATGATGATTCATCAGTTGCAAACTTCACATATATGGACGTCACCCCGGGGTTCTCATTTCAACAAATCTTTTTCTTCGTCTAACAAGAGGTTACTTTTGGATTATATTTTCTTGAATTGGATAGACTGCAATGTGTTGGAATTAGAGGTTTGAGTACAATGTTATTGACGAATAATGGATAATGTTCATTTTCAGGAATTTCGTTCCGATTTCTTGTTGGTCAGTGGCGCGTCCAACCTTTCGTGCTTGCTCGTTTTTTAGGCAAGGTGAAGGTGTGTTTTAGTAGTAATCTACCTATTTATGCAGTATCAAATTATTGTGTGTATCATATGACATCTATCGTCTTTATGTTAATGCGATGGAAGTGCTTCAGGTAAACATGTTAATGTGATCACATTTTCATTTTACTGTCTTGGAGATTGATGATCACTGATTAGATTTCGACTATCCGCAGTTGTGATGGAATTCATGTGTTTTTCTTTCTTCTTTTTTTTGAGTGGGTGTAAGCATACTGTGTTGCACTTAGTATAACCTTGATGGAGAACATAATCGTGTATTTTTAATGTTCTCAATTGTCTATGCGTATATCATATACTGTTTGTAGCACTCACAAGATTAATGAACTAAAGACATTTCTTGCAGGGAAGTGGAAAGTCAGATCACAAGAAACATGCAATAAGAATAATAACCCTGCATCTTTACATGTTTCAAGAGCGGCATCTCTTAAGATGAATTTAGAAAATGCCCAGGTTGAGAAGATTGTACCTGGAATTCATACTGATCCCAAAAGAGCGCTGCTTTTGAGGATTTCTCTGAAGGTGTACTTTTTACTGCAATATGGTACAGGGATTTAGGTTAAATTCTTAGTTCTGCTTCATAGTAGTTACCCTATAGGAAAAAACAACTACTGAGTAATGAGCTTATAAGTGGATTCTTTGGAATTCTAGTTATTAACCAACTTACTTACACCACTCAAACCAGACTATTAGGATTTATGGTTAGTTTCGCTTTTCAGATGCATCGGGCATATAATCCAGGCATTCATCTGCCGTACCTCGTGAAGTTTATTTACTTAGCGCTTGAATATGACATGAAAAGTTCTAAAGTGGTTGATGACTTGAAGAGTAGAATCTTCTTTGAAACATTGCAACCAGCAAGCATATTGATTAGCTTTTGAATGAAATGTTCAACGTAATCGTATAAAAGCACATGCACTATATGAATGTGAAACCACATATTAAAGTCTGCAACCTTGTATTCGTAGGTTAGTGCATTTTATATCAAGAAGATATGTGCATTATCTCATTGACTTTTCAAATGAAGCCATATGGTGTGTTACATTTTCATTTGGTTCTATTTCCTTGTGGTGATGAAAACATTCAAATACTTTTTATTGACCTGAGCAGCTGGAAGCTGAGATTAGTAGGCTGTACAGTTGGTTAGCTTTTCTGAAGTATTCAGCAACATGTGCAGGACCGCCAGGGTGAACTTCTTATAGGATCTATGTTGTCATATATCCTACTCAAATTAACACAGTTAAATTTTGTCAAGACATTTATGAAGATGGTACATAGCTTACATCCACATGTGCTTCAAGCTTTTGAGGCTAATACCTCACCTTTCGCTTGTATATCTAATTCGAAACCTGTTCCTCTTGGACTGGATGTCTCCTTGCCATCATTTCAAGATATTAAATGGAATTTTGGACGATTAGCGTATTTATTCAACATGCACCTGGAAAGAAATATTGGCACGTAAGTGAAGCGAAATCAATATGATTTGGAGAAGTGAAAAATCGTTGTTCGATGGCTCATTTTTTGTTGTTGATGTTTTTAGGTTCTTAATAGTCCTCCTTGTGGCATGTTTCTCTTTTGTCCTCATCGGAGGTTTCTTATTCTTCAAATTCAGGTAACTAAGTTTGTTGTTCGTAGAAAGACAAGATGGTGCTGCTGTAATTTGGTATTTGATTCATGCTGAATTAATATTTAAAGTGCTATGTTTTGTAATGAACTTAATCTCCTCTTGTCTAGCTGGAAAATGGTTGTATGCTAAACTTGCTTGAATTTACGAGTGTTGGTGGCCAGTAAGGCTACAATCCCTAACAAACAGGCAATTCAACTCTCTCCATGTTGCTTGTTTTGCTAATTGCCATGACCATTGGTTTAATAAAGATCATTTTCATATCTCTGCTTTTCTTTTCATGACAACAACAGTTTGCTTTTTAACTTCCGTCTTTGGCTTACATCATATCCTTTTTTATGAAAACTTGTTTTTTTTATTGTGTAAACTAAGAAGATATTTTATTATCGAGTTGCTTTGTTTAGTGATTTCTGTTTCCTTCTTGTGGTGCTTGTGCCAGTCAAATCATACACTGCAGGTTTGAGTCTGTTTCTCATATTCAACTGAGTGTTTTTAGTGTTTCCCAGTAGCATGCAAAGCACATTGACTGTTCTCATTAGAATCAAATATTTACATGTTTTACCAAATGTATGTATTTTATAGTGATTCTTTTTGAGTTACTGCTATTTTGATGCCCTCTTACTTGTGATATGATAATCATCGTTATGCAGATATAGTTTTTTCTCTGTTCATTGTAATATTGTGTCCAAGTTTTGTTTATTAGAATGTCTTTTCTTAATGTTTTCTAGGAATCAGTCTCAGTCACTTGAGGAATGCATGTGGGAAGCTTGGGCATGCCTTTGTTCATCATCTACGCACTTAAGAGTATTTTCTGTCCCTCCAAACATAATTTTCTGTTTCTTAACCTCAGTTAACTCTTCTTGCAATATTTTGGTTTTCTAACTGCTAGACAAATCTGAAGTTTAAATTTCACACTGTCTTGTTGAATCACAGCAAAGAACACGTCTAGAACGTGTTCTTGGTTTCATACTTGCTATATGGGGCATTTTATTTTATTCTCGCTTACTGAGCACAATGACGGAAGAATTCAGGGTAGGTTGTTTTGATAAATCAATTTTTGAAAAAGTGTTACATGGCCGTAATTAATGGGGTTGATATATATGACTAGCATTTCTACAGAGTAATATGCAAAGGCTCAGAGAAGGAGCTCAAGTTCAAGTTATGGAACAAGATCATATTATTATTTGTGGAATAAATAGTCACTTGAATTTTATACTAAAGCAGTTAAATAAGCATCATGAGTTCGCGGTTCGCTTAGGTACTGCCAAATCTAGGTATTTGCTCAAAATCATTGTTACTACAAGTATGCAAGGATCTGTTTTGGAGTACCATCATGATTAAATTTGTACACTTGCTTCGGTATATGACAGGAGGCAAAGAATACTTCTCTTATCTGATCTTCCAAGGAAGCAGATGGATAAGATTGCGGATAGTGTAGCTAAAGATCTAAACCATATAGATATCCTTACGAAGAGGTATTTTATATGTTTTCAGTTTTTTCTTTTACTCGTTTCCAGTTTTTTATGCATACTCACAGTTTGTGAAGGTTACATTCTGGGAACCAGTTCTCAAAATGGCCTCCAGAACCATTTCCCTTTTCTAGCGTAGATGTATTTCGTTCATTTAGAAAAATGTGCATTTAAATTAGAGGGGAGGGAAGCTCCTAGAGTAGAACGAACACTGTGAAGGTGAAACAACAAAAATACTGGTGCACTTATTTGCTTTCTTGATTATGTAACCCTTTTATCATGTTACCAGGAACAAAACAAATAATACAGGGTAGTTTATTTTGTTTGCTTCACAGATTACCTGTCATTTTTTGTTCCTTCCGCTATGTGATAATCCTTTGGGCAGATCTTACCTTAATTCTACATTTGCAGTTGTAGCCTAAGTTTGACGAAATCCTTTCAAAGAGCAGCTGCTGAGAAGGCACGCTCAGTCATAATATTGCCAACAAAAGGAGATCGGTGAGACTTTAAAGTTTAGTCAAGCTAATGTGAATTTATATGTGTGCTTTAAAAGCCTACATACCCTGCATTTGTAGGTAATATTTTGGAGCTTATTTTTCGATTTTGTAAAATTTCCCAAAATTTCCATATTCCCGTTTATGGTTGGTATTGCAATTGCATCCTTTGGATATACTTGTCACTCCAACGTGAACACGCAATACTTATGAGGACTTCAATGACCTGGGAAAGTCTAACTACATTACATTTGTTGCCGGATACTTGTCAAAAAAAACTGTTGTCGAAAATGAAATTTGGCATTGCCTTTTGCTTTACTTTATTTTTGCTTTTTTGATTTTGGTAACTTTGACCTGGATTTCATTTCTAGCCTACCCCAACTTGTTTGCGACTAAAGGCGTATGTAGAATTGCTTCCCTCATATGTTACGTGGCGTGAGATTATTTTGGTCATCTTTTTCAGTAATTCCAATTGAAGCTAATGACAAGAATCACAACCAAATATTCAGGTACCAAGTTGACACAGATGCATTTCTTTCCGTGTTAGCTCTTCAGCCACTTTCAAAGATGGCATATGTTCCCACCATTGTTGAGGTATACCTCTCATAGATCTTATACATGCATGAATTATTTCTGTATTTTAGATGAAGAACATGAACAAAATCTAATAACTGAATGTAGGTCTCAAATTCCAGTACATGCGCGCTTTTGAAATCAATTTCAGGGTTAAACGTGCAGCCAGTTGAAAATGTTGCATCCAAATTATTTGTTCAATGCTCTCGGCAGAAGGGATTGATAAAGATATACAGGCACTTACTTAATTATCGAAGTACTAAGTTCTTTCCACTTTAGCCTTCTTAAAGAAATTAGTTTTCTCTTTTTTTGTTGATCGGTATTTTTTGTCCTCTTTTTCTGTTCTATGTTTATACCTACAACTGTAATAGCATGAGGTTTGAGAGTTTTGGTTGCATTTCCAGAAGGCTTTCTCTGTCAGCTGAACGTAGGAATTGATTTATTAAAAACAGTAGTTCGAACACTCAAATGATTGCAGGAGATTAACTCTACAGCATGGTTTCAAAAATAGAACGTTGTCCTGTAGCTTTACGCATGAACTTTATATGCTTATGTAGCCTTCTGTGTGTAATTGTTTTGACTTTTCATTATGGTGCCTTCATCTGAAGGGTCCAATATGCTACCCAAATTTGTTTGTCGAGCTGAAACTGAATTAAGGGTTGATTCTAGCAAGAATGTTGTACTCCTCATGTTGACCATCCTCAGCGATAATCAGCTTCATTATAAAGTTCACGATGCCATTTTCATATGATTAACAATATTTTAATCATTGGAATCATGGGGATACAACCTTAGAATGGGTACACTTTTTGACAAGGATTAGAAAGTTCTCTGAAGAAATCTGTCCTTGATAAAATTTAAAGTGAGGTCTAGAATTCAACAAAAGACACTAGGTATGCATCTCTTAACAGCAAGGAATGCTGTACAGGCTTAATAATTATCCAATAGCCGAAGTCCAATGTTAATGTAGCCTAAGTGACATATAAGTTCTCGCCTTCGCTACCAGTGAACTTATATTAAGCTCTTATACCATTAAATCTATGTTTCTTTTTGCAGAAAATGTATTCAACCTTTGCAGCTTTCCAAGCCTTGCAGGATTGAAGTATAGGACTCTTAGACGTGGATTTGATGAGGTGAATCCTGTTAACGCAGCTACTTCTGTTGAAAAATGTTGCTCCTTTTCTGATGATTTCTATTCTATCTGCTCCTCTCAGGTAGTTGTCTGTGGGATCTATAGAAGCGGGAATATATATTTCCATCCCAAGGATGATGAAGTATTGAAGGAAACTGACAAGGTATGAGATTTACTTCAATCATTATAGTAATCGACCAACACGAACATATGGATGATGGGGCCAATTTCCCTTTTTCTAAAATATAATGTGGTGAATCTTGAATTAGTTGCTTAAAGATTTTCACAACTTTTTTTTCACTTGTTTTTTTCCCTTTAATTTTCCTGTGGTTTATTCCTAAGGAGCCTATTTTTGTTTTCCCCTAGGGGAATTATCTTCCTTCGTAAAGTATTGATTAGTAGACAAAAGACTGATTAGTAGACAAAAGACAACAATAAGAAACATAGAATGCAAAAAAGTATAATAATGGCTGATTTAAATCTCTACCCATTGAAATCTTACTTTGTGTGGTGTTTAAATCCGACTAAAATTAATTTGTACTGTATCTGCTGTAAGGTTCTATAGTAGCACCTTTCGTGTTCAGAAACAAGATCAGGTAATCAAATATACCCTCTAGTCTTTATTATAGTCCCATGACCTATATTTTTATGGTTTCAATTTTTTGCACTTGGGAAAATGGGCATCGCCGTACAGCCATCACCAGAAATCTCTAAGCTGGTGGGCAAAAGCCAGCCAACCTTTTATTGGTGCCAATTCTTGTGTTTGTCCTTTCAATGCTTAAATGCTAATCTTGCAGTTATTTTTGCCAAAAGTATTCTAAATGTTTGTTTAGTCCTTGAAGTTTAAAATGCTTACCTCTTGAAGACGTCCTCTATTCTTATGCAGGTTTTATTCATAGCACCTGTTGATGGTAGGACAAAACCCCAGTTACTTTCTGAAGTATCCATAGAAGAAGATACTACTTCTCAAATTCAAGATCTTGAAAAGATAAGCGACTCTTCCAGTCACATTGCAAAACTGAGAAAAAGGATTGAGAATACTGTTCGTCGGCCTCCGAAATCAAGTTCCAAGGTATACGCTGATCTCAGATCATTATTTAAGAGAGTATGCTCCATAGTTGTTTACAGGCATCACAAAGTTTTCTTGTGAGTACAGGCATCAGAAGCAAGTTTAGGACCAAAAGAGTGCATACTTATGCTAGGCTGGCGACCTGAAGTTAATGAGATGATTCTCGAGTATGATAATTATCTGGGACCTGGCAGCAAACTTGTAAGCTCGAAATATTTGAGAATCTTTATACCATATTCTACAGAGTAATATGCTTTTAAATTTTGGTTGGTTCTGCTTGAGGTCAGAAAAGCTTAAATTATATAATAGCAAGTGTGTTAACACTTCAGACCTAAGTGTCCCGGTCACTGTCTTCTTCTGCTGCCTGTAAGTATGAAGTGAAATATGTATTAGTGCAAGTTTATCTTGGAGAGATGCAAACCTCACTAAGATTAGAAGTTTCCTCTGAAGAGTCTGCAGTCGGCATGTACTGGTTTCTTAATTAATGCTTGATTCATTTTACCTACACATTTCCCAGGAAATATTATCAGATGTGCCAATTAATGAGAGAACCAAAGTAACCAACTTTTCTGGCAAAGATAAACTCAAACATGTTGGAGTCTCTCACAGGGTAATGTCTTGATCGTATAGTTTCAACTTTTAATTCACTTAAGAAAAATTGTCCTTTGTCTCAAAATGTTTTTCAATGTTTTCCCGTGTTGCAGATTGGAAATCCCATGAACTTTGATGTCCTAACAGAAGCCATTTTGAAAATTCAAAATTCTCTTAAGAAAGGAGAAGGGATTCCTTTGTCAATAGTAGTAATATCCGACAGAGAGTGGCTTGTCGGAGGTAACAAATTATTATAATATGTAGATAAAGTTCTCTATTTACTAGTAATAGTCATTTGCTGACTATTTTTGCATGCAGATATAAGCAGAAAAGACAAGCACGCAGCATATTCTCTTCTTCTTGCTGAAAACATTTGCAATGCACATGGTGTTAAGGTCGGACATTTTTATATTCCCTTGATCCATTAGCTCAAGAGATAAATTTATTTTTGGAAGGTTTAATCAAGGCTTGTGATGGACAGCTAGCTGATTTGTCTTGAGTGATAAGTGCAAGTGACAAGTCTACTCTGATTAATGACTTGTTACCTAGTTAGTCAAGGGAGTGTGTAGATATATGCCCGATACTTTTACATAAACAGTAGTGCTACCGAATATTGATATAAAAGGCAGTTCTATGTATATAACACCTAATATCAGGAGATGCGGTTTGATTTTTTATTATTTTTTTAGAAATATCTATAGTTTCATCATCTCTTGGTAATGCTGATTTCATAGTCAAACAAAGGGCCGGGATTCTTTATGGCTATGGAGGTATACTTACATACTTAATTGTGAGTATCTTTTTGTAGGTGGCACACCTGGTTGCCGAAATTGTAGACACAAAGTTAGGCAAACAGGTAATTCCTCCACATTGATTTGTAAAATTTTCTGATAAAATTGTTTTGTTAATGTCGCAATTGTCTATGGATTTCATATACAGTAGTATGCCTAACTCTCCTATAATTGTTACAGATTACAAGAATGAAACCATCTCTGACATACATTGCAGCAGAGGAAATAATGAGCCTTGTAACAGCTCAAGGTTAAATTTGTGTACTCCCTCATGTGAAGAAATTTCTGTCAGAGTACTTGTCTGATTCTATAAAAGTCCTTTGTGTCTGATTCTATAAAAGTTCTTTGTGTCTGATTCTTTAAAAGTCTGACAGTGTCAGAGAATGGCGAACTTAATGAAGTCTGGAAAGATATTCTCAATGCAGAAGGAGATGAAATATATGTCAAGGTATGTGCCTCTGGCCCTGTCTAATTTTTTTACGTGATCAAATGAATGAACAAGAATAAGGGAAAGAAAACGAAAAAAATGTTTCCATTTAGGTCGGACATGGAAACAATGTTCTTAGAAACAGCCGCAGAAACCTCAAATCTAAATACAGGAGGTGCTTGTAGTTTCCTGAGTGAAATTAATCTGTTTCCACATTTACTCAAAGTTGAAAACTTTTTGAAAATTATTACTAAAATAAGTATCATTGTGGGTATTAGTACTAAGGATACATATCAGGTTTTGCATTTTGTAACTTAAATGAACAACAACATGCTCAATTTATAGTATGTGAATGGTGGGAAGATAAAATCAGGTTGTTTGTTAAAACCAAATAGTTGCGGTCTAAAGAAATCTTGTAACCAGGAACTCCCTGTTTCTATATCTGACTTGTAGACAAGGCTCCTAATGTTTTTAGTACATGGCTCTGTTGATAGGATATTAATCTCTACATGAAAGAAGGGGAAAATCCATCATTTTCCGAACTTTCTGAAAGGGCAAATTTGCGGCGAGAAGTTGCCATTGGTTATGTAAAACACAACAAGAAGGTGAAACCAATTTCCGATTTCTTCCATTCAGCTGCCAAAGTTACAGTTTTTTTTGGCATGCCAAAGATTAAAGCAATTAAAGCAATGGATATAGCTGAAATCTCTTTGGTGTTTTATATTTAACCTGTGTTCATGACAGGTTATAAATCCAAATCCCAAATCTCAGCCACTTTCCCTGGAGATGACGGACTCACTAATCGTAATCGCTGAGCTTGAAATGGAACCCCCATACAATGTAAATAAAATGTAAAATTTTCATACAATGGCTGAATCTTGTTTTAGCCTCCGTTTTTTCATGACTGCTACAGGGGGTTACCGAATTCCATGCGGCTCATAACTGGGTCCACTGGATTGGTAGCTCTGTGGAATTTGGTAACCCTCAGTAGCCGTGTATTTTTTTGGCCCGTTACAGCTTCATGCGGTGCTTGTATTCCATTACTATTCATTATTTTAACATTTTTGTTTTACTTCAGTGAAATATGTAAATCAATCCACTTCTTTTTTCTGATTGCTAGGGTAGTGCCAGGAATTTTCGCACAGTTCTTTTTGTTATTCTATGTGCTCCGGCACGATTCTTGGATGACTCGGTTTATATTTTTTTATGTAAACAAGTGTAGATTTCCTAGTTACTGCTCTGGTACAACTTTCTAACAACCTGTTGTCAGATAAATGCATGCTTATTACATCCGAAAGGTTACGTTGTTTTCTTTTCTGTCGTATTTTATAGGCTCTGTACACCCATGAGATATGATACAGAACTAGTCATAAAAACTCAAGATGACTAAACATGTGGTACAAAAACCCCATTCAAATATTGGGATCCATTAAAACTCCATCTTTAACAAAATTGATACAAAAACCCAAAAATTTTAAAAACTAATACAAAAACCCCAAATTTCAAAATTGGTTTCATCAAATTTTTGGTTTCATCAAATTCTTTGGGGGTTTTGTGTTACTTTTGTTTTGATGGGGTTTTTGTGTTACTTTTGTTTTGATGGGTTTTTTGTGGATGGATAGTGACACTTTTGGGGTTATAACTTGCGGACCGTTAACAAAACTGATCGAATTCTGGTTAGATTAAGAAGCCAAAAGCATAAATCAAACTGCCGTAGAGTTTTTCCCTATTTTTAATGGATGTCACAGAAGGGATGGATGGTCACGGGGCCTCCTATTCTCTGTAGGAACAAAGCTTGAAAACTGCAGTGTGTGGTGTGAGTCGAGGAACTCCTCCTATTCTCTGTAGGAACAAAGCTTGAAAACTGCAGTGTGTGGTGTGTGTCGAGGAACTCCGAACTTAAGGGTTCTCTTCTTTTTTTTGCAGCCACTGCCCTTGGACTTTTTTAATTTTGACCAAACATGACTTACTTTATGGGGTTTGCCTCCTTAAAGTAAACCTTCTCTTACTAACGCCTATTCCTGTGCAATGTCAAACTCTAAAGTTTGTAAATTTTGTGCCCATTATGGGTATGGCAAAGTGGCAAAAGTATGTGTCAAAGTGTCAAATATACCACATAGGCATATACGACAGACTTTCCAATGAGCAATAGAATGTCCATCACTATATGGTCAAACCATCACTCGATGGTCTGCACAATGCCAGCGCTAGTCTTGCTATCGCTTGTCGGTTTGATCATCGTTCAACAGTTCCTCATCCAACAGCCAGCAGTTCACCCCCTATAAACACCCAAGTTCAAATTCATTTCTACTCACACCATTTCAACTTCAAATTCATTTCAACATGCCTAGTGCTCGCTTCACTCGAGGAGAAGATGTTTCTCTAATTCAAAGCGATGGAGATTTCAATCCAACGACTTTTAATTTATGGGATACTGTGTTTCAAAGGTTTATGACGTTAAGTCATGTAAATTCAAGAAGAAAATATGAGTGTCTTCAAAATCGTTATTGCTTCATCAATAACGAAGTGAGAAAGTATGCGCAAATTTTGTGGATGATAAAAGGGGATCATCATGGGTTGTCAATCGAAGAACTAAAAATTAGAGCTCATACTAAATTTGTTGAAGACATCATAAGATGGTTTAATCATGACGAATGCTATGAACTCACCAGATTCACGTGCAAGGACTTAATTTTCATTAAGTATTATGTAACGCAATTACGATTAATTTTTAGTTAAATGTTGGAATTCAATGAAATATAAAACTAGTTACGATTTGAAGATTGATTTAAAAATAGTTTTCATTAGTTAAAACAAAAAGATTTCATCAGAAATATTTAAATTAAATTACATCCATAAACTACTCATTTCCCTAACCATTTCCTCTCTGACCAAAACTCCAATTGCACGTGTTATCTGGATTGCACGTGTTTTCTGGATTAAGAGTGTTGTTCAACATATCAGAGATTGTGCCAGTTCGAAACTGACTTGGTGGTTGAGTCTCTTCAGAATCGTCATAACTTTTAAAAGCAACGGGTTCGCGTAGGGGGTCATGATACAAATCTTGAAATGCGTGAGGTTGAAATGCTTGAGTTTGAAATGGTTGAAATGTTGGTGTGGTTGAGGCAATTGGGGTAAGTAGAGTAGATTTCCTAACTGCTTAAATGTTCACGCCACCACCGGGAGTCATAGTGTCTGTTGGCAGTTGGTTAAACAAAGGTCAAGGAGTTTTATCCATGTCAATGTCTGCATCACCTTCACGTACTACCTGAGTATCTAACACTTCATTATGAGTAGAACTTTCTGGTACATTCTTCATAGAATGAATTCTCAAAAAATTTCTTTCACTTCCACGACTTCGCTGACTTGATCCAGCAGGACTCATACCTCTACCACCAGGACTCGTACCTCTACCCCCATGACTTGTACCTCTACCACCAGGACTTGAGTGCACACTAGGACTCGTACCTCTGCTACCATGACTTGGACCCGTACCAGCATGACCGGAATATCCTGGACTCATCTCAAACATCATGCTCCCCTTTACTCTTTACATCTCAGTCAAGTGAATTTCTGAAATCCCTGTAGTAGATCATGATAATTGTTCAACTGGTTCTGATACTGCTCCGGTGTAGCATCTACCCCCAGTATAGATAAGTTCGTTCAAGTGCACTAGAAATAATCGGAAGAGTAATAATATCTCCACACATAGATAGATTTTGTACTTCCCAATAAAATTGTGGCATAGTCGACGATGAACCCGCTTGACTTGGATATGCAAATGCGTCGCCGTCTCTGGTGGAGGTTGGGAAGGAAGAAATTCATCACCAAGTGACATCTTACCTAAATCTGGGGAATCCATCCGACCCAAAATTTATGGTTGCATAGCAATATTGATCTTGAAAATAATGTTAAACCAATAAAGGTAATCAGTTTTAGAGTTCGGCTCATGGATCAAATTTTTAGCATTTTCCTATTGTGGACCATTCCTTATCAATTTCTCCCATTCATCTAGAGAATTCTCTTTACTTAGATAAAGGTTGATGGCTATCACCGTGCTTCTCTGCAAGTGAAGAAGTAGTCTTTCGCCATAATACTAAAGACCCTTTTGAGAAATAGGACTATATAACACAATCCTCTTAAGACTTAGCTCTAGCATTCTCTGGGCTTCCACTTCTTCGAACTCAACATACATCCTGGTAACAAGGTTAAAGCTTGTTCTACACAACTGCTGAGTCCTTTGAACAATCACAACATGTTTACCATCTTCAATCTGTTCCTTTTGCCAATTTTCGGTATTGTAATTCTGTATGATTGGAAAAACATTGGTGGGACTGCAAAGAAAAGGTTCACAAACACGGAAATATGTATACCACAATACTGAAAGTAATAAAATTGTTGGCTAGTACATTTCCATGTCAAAATAATAAATAAATAGTGTGAAAGAATATTGGTTCTTACCTCCAACACTCCCCAAAAACTATCAAAGCTATCTTTGACACAAGTCGAGCAATTATCGAGGGATTTGTAAAATTCTAATAAAATTGGAGACCCCCAGTCATATCTTGGTGCTTCGAGAAAACCAATTAACACCACTGAGCTAGCATTTGGAAATAGACATTGGCCTATTGTCCACAATACAAACATACGTTCGACCTTATCATAATGGTTAAAGAATAAATATTATTTGTTATCCAACCTCAATTCACTCATTTTCCTAGCATTATGTTCTATTTTTTTTCTTCAACCGAACCACTTTTAATCCATATACTTTTATTTGTATGTATGCATGATTTCCTTCTACATCATTTGAGTATAAAGGAAGTCTTTCTTTCCATCTATCTTCTGATACCCAATTAGTTTGTTAAATGGAAGTAAGTTTCTTTCACACGGAATTCCCTTTAACATGTATAAATCTAACAACGTAACTCCTATTTAACAACATACTCATAACTAAAGTTTTTTGAATTTTTAAAAAAAAAAAAAAAAATCTAAAAATTTAATTACAAGAAAAAACAAATTTGCTGCATTCAAAATCTTTGAAAAAAAGAACGTATTTATAGTCTTCCACCATCGTTCGAATGAGTCTTATAGTTTCTAGGTTGTATATGATATAAATGCCACCAAGGATATCTTTGGACTCTCTCTCGAATAATAGGGGGAAGTAACATGAACACCGTACGAAACTCAGACCACCCACCTCTTAGATTGATTGAATTAACTTGCTCCGACTGGCCAAATATGTGCAGAAGGAGTACACCATCACCATCTAGTTGTCTAACATTTTAAAACTCATATTCTTTATCCACAACATAACTTAATCCACTGGCTGGGGTGCTAGTAAATCCTTTGAGTCTTATGTTTCTTTTTATTTTCTCACTCATATTTTTTTCGGAAGTAAATAAAGAGAATTTTGTTTAAGACAAAGAAAAGAAGAGAAAGGAAAGTGTGAAGGGGGAGATTGTTAGAGCATAGCTCGGTTGAACCGACCAAGCGTTGGTATGTCAAGTTTCGTTGTCATATTTTAGTGAATCAAAACTCATCTAAGAGTTGCTTGATTATGTACTAGAGACAACTTCATATAGGTTAGACTACAAAGTCTAGGATTATGAGACATACAAGTATTACTCGAAGACCTGAAGAATGTGAAGAAGTAACGAGCTACAACGACGACATCATCCTTCCTCTTGAGGTTAGTAATATTGACTTGAACTGTTTCATTCCTAACGTATCTTTCAAGTCGTGCTATATTGAAAACATAACTACGAAGCTGTGAATGATTATACTCTAGTAGTGAGACATGATCACATGATCATAGTGTTAAGGAATTAAGATACGAAGTATAACGCTTATCTTTTGAACTTCGTATATATGACATCGATATAATCGTATGAATGCTATTGTGATTAAGTGTATGGGTAAAGGTGAAGATTTCATCCTAGGAAAAAAATGTTTACATTTGTTTAAAGGAAGTACATTCATGAACTTGTTTTATGAATCGAAAGGGAAATCGCTAGGCTTATTGGTATTGTTATTCATTGCATATCTTTGGATTACCAATATGTGTGAGTTAGTAGAACCGATCATAACTTGTTATATATCTTGGTATAACTAATCACAGTGCATGACTTATGATTTAGTATGACTGGTTTTTATTAATTAGTGTAACCGTTCCTAAGTAATCACCTGAGATGGTATGATCGATATTTGTAATTGGTGTGACCTATCCTAATAATTGGTGTGACTGATCATAAAAGAGTTGTGTAATCGATCCATATAATTGGTGTAACCGGTCCTGGTAATTGGTGTAACCGGTCCTGGTAATTGGTGTAACCGATCCTGGTAACTGGTGTGACCGATCACAAGCAATACCATGAGTATATGGTAACCGGTCCTGGTAATTGACGTAACCGATCCTGGTAACTGATGCAACCGGTCCTGGTAACTTGTGAGTTCGATCACAAGTAATCCATATTGAGGTAGAACCGATTGAACCCATGATTTTGTTTTGATATTTGATCAATCACATAGTTGTCTTGGAATACAGATGAACCAATTCTAAACTTGTATGGAAGTGTGGTATAATCGATTCCAAGATTGTAAATATGGAAGAGGATTTACAAAAGATGTCAAAATACTTTGAACACGAACAATAACTCTTATCTTTTATTGTTCAAAGATATTCCTTAATTACTCAAGGAGATCCCGGTCCGAAATAAATTAAGAATCTTTTAATTAAGGTTGTTAGTTTTATATGCTTTAATTACCAGCAATTAAATGCATATCTCCAGAGAATAAAAATTAATAATGTGCATTTACTAATTGGATAATTTCTATTGAGAGATTTTGGAAAATATTGGACAAAGCATTTCCAGGAATTATGAAAACCGATTTGGGCATTTATTGCATATCTTGAGAATATTCGGTTTTGGAAATTCCTTGGTGTCCAAACATCCTTGATCTATAAATACCCAAGTTTGCATTAGAAGCAAACTATCCTAAGAGCCATGCAAACTTTATCTTTTTGTTGTTTCTGGTGGAGCCGTCTATCCGGAGAGGAAAGTACCCTAATTAGGCAAATCTATTACGACCGCTCGTTTAAAGACTTCCGTGGGATCAAGAAGCTCTACGAGTACCGTTGGTGGGAAACTAGATAATTGCATTTTATTAGTTTTCGATTGATTTGATTGACTAACGGTTGTTGAACTTTGATTGCACCTAGTTTGTTTATTCTTGAGAATCTTCTCTTCTGATATAAGATTCACTCAAACTAGATCGAAGTGTCGACGAGATCTTTAGAACTGTTTGTAGATCTAAAGACATCTTGTGATAATCCATTGTTAACAGACTCTATTCTGTGCGTGATTAATCACAAGAGATTCAAGTGGTGTTGTGCAGGTTTAATTGAAGATTAAAAAAGATTTGAAGACAAAGAAGATTTCTTATTGGTTTCTCATATCTTTGTGTAGCACAAACCTTGATCGGATGGGATCCAACTATAATCGGATTTATTCGATTGATTAGTTTGTGAGATCGACATCGCTTTATAGTTCCTTGTTGGATTCTATATTGATTGATTGCAAATATAAATTATGCTACTTCGGTAGTTGTTGGATAGATTGATCTAACCAGGCAAATGAGTTTATTAGTTTAAACAGAAGAGCCTTTGCATATGACTTGAGATATCTTCATCTGAAAGAATTAAGAGAGTTGTTACCAAACAGAATTGTTGTTCCTTTACTGTTTGGAATACGATCCAAAGGAATTGTTCCAGTGCGTGAACTTATTGAATGTCGGAAGCGCAGGGATACTGAAGAAACTAAGTGAACAAGGTTTAGTTGCTTGGCCTCAACTATACGAAGGTTGTTTAGATTTTGTATAGCGGCTTAATTCTGAGAGTATTTAATTCTGGACTTGGTCCCGGGGGTTTTCTGCATTTGCAGTTTCCTCGTTAATAGAATCTTGTTGTGTCTTTTACTTTTCTATTTCCGCAATTATAATTGTTCATTATAATTAAAAGTAAAATACACAAATGTTAACTCCGTATTACTTGATAGTGATCCTAGAGTTTGGTTAAGTTTGAACCTATTATCAAGTAATCACACTTTGATTGTTGTACTGTCTCGATCTCGTATCCATAGACGATCACACAAAGTGTGAATACTGATTTTTCGTATTGTCTCAACTTTTTCCATAAACAATCACTTTCGGTAAGAGGATTTATAGGTGGATAATTTAAAGATTGTGGTGTATTTGGGTACCCTCGTCTTTTCAATTGGTATCAGAGAAGGCAAACACAAAAAGATCTAACAATCTGTGTTTGGTGCGATCCAACCTATAAGAACTGAATCTAATGGATGATTCGGTTAACGTCTCAAAGGTATTAAAAACTTTTTCAGAAGATACTGAAGATTATTACTCGGTACTTGTCAAGATGTTAGAAGAAAATGTTGAATAGAACCGGTCACATACTGAAGACATCAGTAATATCATGATTGATAGAGGAATGGTCAAGAATACAGAAGAACTTCATAAAAGGAAGTCGTGAGAATCTTCAAAACTAACATCCATACATTTGAACCGAATAAGAAGAAACAATCCAAAGGCTTTCTTCAAAAAGGATGGTATGGTTTAATTCAAAAGATTTGTTGAACCCTGATTAAACGTGTTAAGGGATTATATAAGAACTTAACAAGTCATCCTAACTCAGAATCAAGGAACCAATCTGGAAAATCTGTTGAACAATGCCTGGGAGCATTTGCACTTAAAACCACTTCTTCATTTCAATGGTTTCTTGATAGTGGTTGTAGCAGACATATGACTAGTGATCTTTCTTAGTTCACTAAGACAGAAGACTACAAGGGAGGATCTGTAACTTTCGGAGATGGGAGTAGTTGTCTTATTAGCAAAAAGGGGACTATTAAACTTCCAGGTATTCCTGAAATTCATGATGCAGTTTATGTCAAAGGAATGAAAACCAATCTTATTTCAGTCAGTTAAATTTGTGATAAGGGTCATAAAGTAATCTTCAATATGGGAGGTTGTGATATTGAAGATAAGTCTGGGAAAATAATTTTTCGTGGACGGAGAGTATGAACAAATGTTATCTTCTTGATATACAGTCTAATTTATATTGTAATTTGACCAAGGAAGAGTCAACTCATTTGTGGCATGAACGGTTTTGTCATATCAACTACCGAATGCTGGGTAAGCTCATTAATCGTGAACTTGTCAGAGGCGTTCCCAAAATAAATACCAAAGTACAAAAGGGTAAGCAAGGAAAAATTCCACACAAACTTTTTCGAAACATAGCCACTTGTGCTCCTCTCGATCTTATTCATATGGATCTTTTTGGTCCAATCCAACAAGCAACTGTTGGAGGAAAGAAATATGTTTTAGTAATGGTAGATGATTACACACGGTTCACATGGGTTGCTTTCCTAAAGCACAAAAATGACACACTTGAGGAATTTAAGATTATTGTGAATAGAATCCAAAATGAACAAGGTCGTAAACTTAAGAAAATAAGAAGCGATCGTGGTACAGAATTAAAGGATACGAAAGTTTATGAATACTGTAATCAACTTGGAATTACTCATCAATTTTCTGCTCCTATTACACCTTAGGCAAATGGTGTGGCTGAAAGAAAGAATAGAAATATTCAAGAAATGGCAAGAGTAATGCTTCACAATAAAAATTTACCATTAATCTTTTGGGGGGGAAGCTGTGTTCACAGCCTGCTATCTTATAAATAGAGTTTATCTAAGGTCAAAAACTCTAAATACCCTCATGAATTATGGTATGGTAGAAAGCCCAATCTGAGCTATTTAAGGGTTTTCGGAAGCAAATGCTATATACTTAAAGACAGAGAACATAGAGGAAAATTTTATTCCAAAAGTGATGAAGGAATTTTTCTCGGCTATGCCTCTGATAGTCGTGCCTTTCAAGTATACAATCTTGATAGACGCATTTATGTGTCTATTTTCATCTCTATTGTGTATATTGTTAATACCCATTTTTGTACTTATTTTGGTATTTTATCTCTTTGTAGGTGTTTTTGGAGAAATAAGCTTTTGCGGTGAAATTGGCTCGAAAAGTTGATAAATGCAACCCAAGGGACGAGTGTTATGCGGACTCCATCAACGGATTAGGGGTAACCTTTCCCATTCACGTTCAAATTCTGTTTTTGGCGGGAAACCAAAACCAAAACAGAAAACATGTTTCTGGCAGTTTTGGTGGTAGTGATTTGGAGGAGTTTGAGGTCGACTAAACCTCCGATTTTCATAGGATAGACTCCTTATGGGTCTAGGAATCTAATATGGGTGTTGAAATCAATTAAACTGGGCTCAATCGATGGATTTTTATCTCAACAGCAAAATATGGAAAGTCACGTGTGTGACCTGTTTTAGGAAATTTTAGAGAGATTAAAGTGTTATAAACCTTCCCAAAGATTGGTATCTATCTAAGGAAGATTTTAGAATCAAAAGGAAAGCTCAGAAACGCGTATAAATTCTAAAACAAGAAATTGCCGCAACTTTGCCGTGAAGAGAAAGGAAGAGATTTTGGAGAGATTTAATCGCTCT
>JAJJMB010008385.1:630504-685945 GCA_023531105.1 Papaver atlanticum | reverse complement strand
TTTTTTGGTTGATTTCAGTGTTTACAAACGAATTAATTGATACATAATACGTTACGTACACTACACGAAATCCGGGAATTTCTAACGCCCGGAATTCCAACGGATTTCTTTTCACTAACGTCAGTACGACGTTATAAACTCTATAACGGCAGATTAACGTTAGGTTAATTAGGATATGTTAGAATATAAACCCAACTTTAAGTACAATTACTTCCCTAACCCTCTATAATTACTTCCTCTTACTCTTTTACCCTCAATAATTCCGATCCCCACCCAATATTACTGTAGTAGAACTAAAACCCCAGTCTACTAACAGATGCCCTTCTTTAATCTTAACGTTTTCTTTTTAATCTAACTCTTAACTTTAATTATCAAAAATCAGAAATCAACAAACAAAAACATAAAATCTCTAGATTTCGACCAAACCCAGAACTTAGCCATTTCAACATCTTTCCTCCGAACAAAAAACCTCTCCGCCATTAACATCGCTGATAATCCCAGGTGCAATGATAGTTGACGGCAATCCTCTTTTCTTTTTGTCTCTTCATACCCATAGCCACCACCACCATCATCATGAATCATCTCAGAGAAGAACTGAAGAATAAGAACCAAGGTTCAGAAGACGTAGGAGTTCGAAAATTATTCAACAAAAGAAAATCAGAAAATTCGAAGAAGAAGAAGAAGAGAAAAGACCCAAATCCCTTTGTGAGAAACAAATCGATTCTAACAATTCATCACTACAACTTCAATCAAGTTTAGTGAGGTATGTAATTCTGAATGAATTGCTCATTAGATCAATTGCATGACTCTGATTTGATTGTCAATTTGTTTTTGTTCTCTGATTCGATTAATTGCATGAATTAGGGGTTTTATAAGTTGGGTAAAAATTGGGAATTCTCTTTTTTTTTTTTAGTTGTCTGATTAGATTAATTTGCAAAATATCATGTTTATGTTCTTGGGAGGTGAGTGGTGGTGGTTGTTGTTGGTGGTGGCTCTGATGGGTGACTGGGTGTGGTGGGTGTTGTTTGTGATGAATGAGTGGTGCTACTTGTGGTGGGTGTCTTTTAATGCAATTGCCCTGGTTAGTTTTTTGTGTTGTTAGTTGGTGAGTGCTGGTGGTGTTGTTAACTAGGTATCGAAAGGAAGTCAACAAGGCTTCAATGTTTGATTCTTTTGCTGGCTGGTGTTGCAGGTGAAAGCTTCATATGAAGCTAATGAAGCTTCCAAGTATTGTATTCTGTTTTTATAGGTTCTGAAGAGGGATGTGCAGTGGGAGTCCTACATGGCGCATAAGATGATCACACTAACATGCCTTGGCAAAATTAGGCGTTACGATAATCAATTTGAAAGCCACACAGCAGCATTACTTGATGAAGTAAGTGTTATGAGCTCATATTAACTTAGCTGTAGTTTAAGAGGTACAGTTATAGTGTCATGGTCATGCTGAATTTAGTTTGTTCAGGATAGTTCGGCTAATGTCAAGCTGTTTGTTAACATTTTGCATAATAATCCTTTCCAAGAAAATGGAACCATCTCACATTGTGTATTCAACAAGGAAACAGTTGAATATGTTCTAGCACTTATTGATGAAATGCTCACAGGTAATGGATGGTTTCTAATGTATGATTATGTTTCAGTTTCTTTTATCTCATGTCGTTTTAAGGAGGAAAAAGGAATCACCCTCATTTTTGATGGAAGAGACATTGTTGGCTAACTGAATATTCTTTCAAACTGGTTTTTGGTTCCAAATTAGCACTAGTTAAACTTCATATCTATTGGATTTTAAGTTTTCCTTCTAACTGTGCATTCGTGATGTGTAATCTATTTTTTCAACTGTCTGCAGTGCATGATGATAGGCATCAGACGCCAAAGAGATCAGCTGGATGTGAAGGTAAGATATGGCGAAGGCCAGAGACATCAGCTTGCAACTCTATTTTGAGACGCCACACTACTTCTATTATTACTTTTCTAGAATCTCTCAAAAAATTTAAGTGAATTGTCGATCTGTTAGGGAGTTAGATTTTCTTTTCGTATACCTATTTAATGATATGGTGTTAGCTTGCGTTTAATTTTAAACATCATAAATTCTCTTAGGAATGAATGGAGCTTGATAGAAAATGTTAACACTATGTTATAAAACAGATAACGCTATACCTGGCTGCTATTTGCAGTTTACACGATATGTTGTTGTAGTTTGAGATTGTAAACAGTCCTTTGAAAAGTGTAGGGCCCTTGTGGAGGGGCGTTTTAGCTTTCTGTTCTAATCCAAGGAAAACAAGTCGTATAGGATGGAAACCATTGCAATGTGATCATAGTTTAGAAGTCTCTGTAAGCTAGATCTAACTTAGTTTACTTTTACTTGTACGTTTCTAAGTTGTGCTTGCATTGCTTACTGTCCTTTTCTTTTGAGTTTTGCATTTAAATGAAATTGCGCTTACTTTATTTGGACCAATATTTCCCCTCCTACCCACAAAATCAGTTTGAACTTTGATGTGTGTTTGTCTTGGATGCCAACGTCAGTATGTTTATTCTCTTTATTGATTCCATGCAGTGCTAGTCAACAGAAAGAAGTTGGAGGAACAACAAAGATATTCAGCAAAGAAGATAATGAAACCAAGGAATGAGAATGAGGTTTTGAATAGACAATTACCAAAATTTGAGTACAGATACTAGTAAGCTTTTATGCAAATTGTAGTTTACATTCTTACAATAGTCATCAGTGAAATGGTATGTGATGAATCCAGAGTTGCAGAGAAGTAATATAGCAGAAAAAAAGAAGGGAGTTTGCTTGAGCGGTTGTGTAGTGAAGTGGTGTATCAAAGTACTACCTATACATACTTGAGAATGTAATTATCAAACACAACCAGAGTGCTGGGCTGGTGGTGTAGTTGTTAGCCTATGTTTAGGGCTGTCAACGGTACCTATCGAAACGGATATGGCCTCTACCATATCTGTTACCAATAAGATTACCGGATATCCGATATCCGATAATATCCGACGGATATTCAAAAAGATTTTTCGTATCCGTTCCGGTAACAATGCCGGATATCCGATAATATCCGGTAATATCCGATAGTTATTCATTATAATAAAAATAATTTAAATTCTTTTCTAGTATTTCTATAGGTGGTATCAATTCTTACTATTCTCCACCAAGTTTTTCCCTTTTTTTTTTTTTACTGAACTAGATGGGCAGGTGTCATCATCTCAGCTTCATAGCTACATTTATTTCTTTGTTTACCCAATGTTTGGCCAGGTGTTAGACTCATATTCTTTCTTTTACTAAATATCTGGTGCTCACGTGAAACTAATAGTCAATGTCAGTAAGGTATGATGATAAAGTTAGTTTCTTTAACGTTTGGCCAGGTGTTAGACTCGTATTCCTTCTTTTACTAAAACTCTAGTGCTCACGTGAAATGTCAGTAAGATATGATGATAAAGGTAGAAAATGGTGGGAACTTTTGCCTCTTCATTTCAAACATCATAAGAAAATGGTGGGAACTAGGAACTTTCCCGCTTAATAAAGAACTCCTCTAAACATATTTGTGGTCGTTGAATATGTGGATTGAAAGTTATAAGATCATATTCTTTTATGATGGATTTTTAACCTACCAGAATAAAACAAATTATGTAATTATTTTGTTGGAGGGTAATCTGGTCATTTTCATAGTTTCTGGAAGCACTTATTCTGATGAGGCTAATATGGTCATTTTTTACACTTATTCCGGTAGGATAATATGGTCTTTTTTTATATAATGAAAGTAATAAAATATCTGCAAATGTGATGAAATTGGAGGGTAATTTGGTCATTTTCGTAGTCTCCGGAATACTTGTTGCACTTATTCCGAGAAGGGTAGTATGGTCATTTTTGAAATAATGGAAATAATATCTGCAATTGTATGAAATTGGAGGGTAATATGGTCATTTTTGTAGTCTCCAAAAACTTGTTGCACTTATTCCAAGAAGGGTAATATGGTCATTTTTGATATAATGGAAATAATAATATCTGCAATTGTGATTAAATTGGAGGGTAATCTGGTCATTTTCGTAGTCTCCAAAATACTTGTTGCACTTATTCCGGAAGGGTAATCTGGTCATTTTTTATATAATGTAAATAATAATATCTGCAATTGTGATGAAATTGGAGGGTAATCTGGTCATTTCGTAGTCTCCGGAATATTTGCTTCACTTATTCCAGAAAGGGTGATCTGGTTATTTTTTATTTTAAAATCTGATAGTTCTCATGTCAAGTTCATCGAAATGAGAACCTGAGGTTCATCTCTAGTAATCCGGTAACATGGTGTTGTGAAACCCGATATTCTTCATGCCCAGTTCATCATAATGAGAACCTGAGTCCGGTAAGGGTAGTCTGGTCACTTTTACAGTCTCAATAATATTTGCTACGTTTTTTTCCTTGTAAGGGTAATTTGGTCATTTTCACAGTTTGCAGAATCATCCAATCTGATATTTGACATCTCAAACCTCACATGAACGAGAACATTGGGTCTGTATATGGTAATCTTGCAAGCTGAGTTCCATAATAGGTTGCAGAATCATCTAATCTGATATTTGACATCTCAAACCTCTCCTGGTCGGTTAAATCCACTCAGGAACTATAATATCTGATCTTTGACATCTCCAGTTCATCCGAATGAGAACCCGAGGTCTATCTCTAATAATATAGTAAGCTTAGTTCCATACTGGTCGGTTAAGTCCGCTTAGAAACCATAAACAATAATATTGGTAAGGGTAGTCTGGTCATTTTTATAGTCTATGTAATATTTGCTACGCTTTTTTCCTTGTAAGGGTAACCTGGTCATTTTCATAGTTTGAAGAATCATCCAATCTGATATTTGACATCTCAAACCTCACCTGGACGAGTACATTGGGTTTGTATATGGTAATCTTGCAAGCTGAGTTCCATAATAGGTTGCAGAATCCACTCAGGATCCATCCAATCTGATATTTGACATCTCAAACCTCACCTGGACGAGAACATTGGGTTTGTATATGCTTGCAACCTGAGTTCTATAATAGGTTGAAGAATGATCCAAACCTGATATTTGAAATCTCAAACCTTACCAGGACGAGAACATTGGGTCTGTATATGGTAATCTTGCAACCTGGGTTCCATAATAGGTTGCAGAATCATCCAAACCTGATATTTAACATCTCAAATCTCACCGGGACGAGAACATTGGGTCTGTATATGGTAATCTTGCAACCTGAGTTCCATGATAGGTTGCAGAATCATCCAATCTGATGTTTGACATCTCAAACCTCACCTGAACGAGAATAATGAGTTTGTATATGGTAATCTTGTAACTTGAGTTCCAAAGTAGGTTGCAGTTTCATCCAATCTGATATTTGACATCTCAAACCTCACTTGGACGAGAACTTTGGGTATGTATATGGTAATCTTGTAACCTGAGTTCCATAATAGGTTGCAGAATCATCAAATCTAATATTTTACATCTCAAACCTCTCACTTGGACGAAAACATTGGGTCTATATATGGTTATATTGCAACCTGAGTTCCATAATAGGTTGCAAAATCATCAAATCTGATATTTGACATCTCAAACCTCACCTGGACGAGAACATTGGGTCTATATATGGTAATCTTGAAAGCTGAGTTCCGTAATAGGTCATTTTCAGAGTCTTCAGAATATTTGATACATTTATTCCGGTAAGGGTAGTCTGGTTATTTTTACAGTCTCAGTAATATTTGCTATTTTTTATTCTTGTAAGGGTAATCTGGTAATTTCATAGTTTGAAGAATAATCCAAATTGATATTTCACATCTCAAACCTCACCTGGACGATGATAATGAGTCTGTATATGGTAATCTTGCAACATGAGTTCCAAATTAGGTTGCAGTTTCATCCAATCTGATATTTGACATCTCAAACCTCACTTGGACGAGAACATAAGGTCTGTATATGGTAATCTTGTAACCTGAGTTCCATAATAGGTTGCAGAATCATCAAATATGATATTTGAAATCTCAAACCTCACCTGGACGAAAACATTGGGTTTGTATATGGTAATATTGCAACCTGAGTTCCATAATAGGTTGCAGAATCATCCAATCTGATATTTGAAATCTCAAACCTCACTCGGACGAAAACATTGGGTTTGTATATGGTAATATTGCAACCTAAGTTCCATTATAGGTTGCAGAATCATCCAATTTTATATTTGACATCTAAAACCTCACCTGGACGAGAACAATGGGTCTGTATATGGTAAAATTGCAACCCGTGTTCCATAATAGGTTTCAGAATCATCCAATCTGATGTTTGACATCTCAAACCTCACCTGGACGAGAACATTGGGCGTGTATATTATAATATTGCAACTTGAGTTCCATAATAGGTTTCAGTTTCATCCAACCCGAGATTTGACATCTCAAACCTCACTTGGACGAGAACATTGGGTCTATATATGGTAATCTTGCAAGCTGAGTTCCATAATAGGTCATTTTAAGATTCTTCAGAATATTTGATACATTTATTCCGGTAAGGGTAGTCTGGTCATTTTTACAGTTTCAGTAATATTTACTATGCTTTTTTCTTTGTAAGGGTAATCTGGTCATTTTTATAGTTTGCATAATCATCCAATTTGATATTTCACATCTCAAACCTCACCTGAACGAGAATAATGAGTTTGTATATGGTAATCTTGCAACCTGAGTTCCAAAGTAGGTTGCAGTTTCATCCAATCTGATATTTGATATCTCAAACCTCACTTGGACGAGAACATAAGGTCTGTATATGGTAATCTTTTAATCTGAGTTCCATAATAGGTTGCAGAATCATCCAATCTGATATTTGACATCTCAAACCTCACCTAGACGAAAACATTGGGTCTGTATATGGTAATATTGCAACCTGAGTTCCAAAATAGGTTGAAGAATCATCCAATCTGATATTTGACATCTCAAACCTCACTTGGACGAGAACAATGGGTCTTTATATGGTAACATTGCAACCCGTGTTCCATAATAGGTTGCAGAATCATCCAATCTGATGTTTGACATCTCAAACCTCACCTGGACGAGACATTGGGTGTGTATATGATAATATTGCAACTTGAGTTCCATAATAAGTTGTAGTTTCATCCAACTCGAGATTTGACATCTCAAACCTCACTTGGACGAGAACATTGGGTCTATATATGGTAATCTTGCAAGCTGAGTTCCATAATAAGTCATTTTCAGATTCTTCAGAATATTTGATACATTTATTCCGGTAAAGGTAGTCTGGTCATTTTTAAAGTCTCAGTAATATTTGCTACGCTTTTTTCCTTATAAGGGAAATCGTCATTTTCATAGTTTGTAGAATCATCCAATCTGATATTTCACATCTCAAACCTCACCTGGACGAGAATAATGAGTTTGTATTTGGTAATCTTGCAACCTGAGTTCCAAATTAGGTTGCAGTTTAATCCAATCTGATATTTGACATCTCAAACCTCACTTGGACGAGAACATTGGGTCTGTATTTGGTAATCTTGTAACCTGAGTTCCATAATAGGTTGTAGAATCATCCAATCTAATATTTGACATCTCAAACCTCTCACTTGGACGAAAACATTGTGTCTGTATGTGGTAATATATCAACCTGAGTTCCATAATAGGTTGCAGAATCATCCAATATGATATTTGACATCTCAAACCTCACCTGGACGAGAACATTGGGTATATATATGGTAATCTTGCAAGCTGAGTTCCATAGTAGGTCATTTTCAAGGTCTATAGAATATTTGATACATTTATTCCGGTAAGGGTAGTCTGGACATTTTTACAATCTCAGTAAAATTTGCTATTTATTTTCTTGTAAGGGTAATCTGGTTATTTTCCTAGTTTACAGAATCATCCAATATGATATTTCACATCTCAAACCTCACGTGGACGAGACTATTGAGTTTGTATATGGTAATCTTGCAACCTGAGTTCCAAAGTAGGTTGCAGTTTCATCCAATCTGATATTTGACATCTCAAACCTCACCTGGACGAGAACATAAGGTATGTATATGGTGATCTTATAACCTGAGTTCCATAAAAGGTTACAGAATCATCCAGTCTGATATTTTACATCTCAAACCTCACCTGGACGAAAACATTGGGTCTGTATATGGTAATATTGCAACCTGAGTTCCATTATAGGTTGCAGAATCATCCAATCTGATATTTGACATCTCAAACCTCACCTGGACGAGAACAATGGGTCTGTATATGGTAACATTGCAACCCGTTTTCCATAATAGGTTGCAGAATCATCCAATCTGATGTTCTACATATCAAACCTAACATGGAAGAGAACATTGGGTGTGTATATGATAATATTGGAACCTGAGTTCCATAATAGGTTGCAGTTTCATCCAATCTTAGATTTGACATCCCAAACCTCACCTGGACGAGAACATTGGGTTTATATATGGTAATCTTGCAAGCTGAGTTCCATAATAGGTCATTTTCAGAGTCTTCAGAATATTTGATACATTCATTCTAGTAAGGGTAGTCAGGTCATTTTTACAGTCTCGGTAATATTTGCTATTTTTTTCCTTATAATGGTAATCTGGTCATTTTAATAGTTTGCAGAATCATCCAATATGATATTTCACATCTTAAACCTCACCTAGACGAGAATAATGAGTCTGTATATTGTAATCTTGCAACCTGAGTTCCAAAGTTGGTTGCAGTTTCATCCAATCTGATATTTGACATCTTAAACCTCACTTGGACGAGAACATAAGCTCTGTATATGGTAATCTTTTAACCTGAGTTCCATAATAGGTTGCAGAATCATCAAATTTTATATTTGATATCTCAAACCTATCCTGGACGAAAACATTGGGTCTGTATATCGTAATATTGCAACCTTAGTTCCATAATAGGTTGCAGAATCATCCAATATGATATTTGACATCTCAAACCTCACCTGGACGAGAACAATGGGTCTGTATATGGTAACATTAGAACCCGTGTTAAATAATAGGTTGTAGAATCATCCAATCTGATGTCTGACATCTCAAAACTCACCTGGACGAGAACATTGGGTGTGTATATGATAATATTGCAACTTGAGTTCCATAATAGGTTGTAGTTTCATCCAACCCAATATTTGACATCTCAAACCTCACCTGGACGAGAACATTGGGTCTATATATGGTAATCTTGCAAGCTGAGTTCCATAATAGGTCATTTTCAGATTCTTAAGAATATTTGATACATTTATTCCGGTAAGGGAAGTCTGGTCATTTTTACAATCTCAGTAATATTTGCTACGCTTTTTTCCTTGTAAGGGTAATCTGGTCATTTTCATAGTTTGCAGAATCATCCAATCTGATATCTCACATCTCAAACCTCACCTGGACGAGAATAATGAGTTTGTATATGGTAATCTTGCAACCTGAGTTCCAATCTCTTCCTTTACACAGTTGGCATATTGTGGAATCTGTGACACGTCTCGAAAAAAACAAGGCTTAACAATACATGTACCACATGATTAAATGAGCGCTGGTGACTTAGAATTAATTGAGGGACATGAAATGTACTTCCATATAGCAAAGAAGAAGATAGACATATGAAAGTAGTGTACTATATTACATAGCAAGTTAAGAAGATTGACTAAACCCGAACAGAATCATTATCACTTAAACAATTTACAGTGTCTCTATGTCGTCCAGGAAAAAAATTAGGTTCCCCTCTTTCTGTTAACAGGGGCTTTTTGATGGAATTTGATTTGATTTGGTAGTTCCATGTGAAGTCTAGGGGTGAGGACTAAAATCTAGGTCGTAGCTGGCCTAGATGGTGTCAACCATTACAACCTGGATAAACAATATTTTCCGTGAAATGGACGTCACCTAACACACAAATAATTCTTGCATCCCTCAAATAACTGCCAAGTTCATGTCTACCCAATATCGATAATGTTTGATTGTCAGTGCCACAGATTTTTGAGCCTTGGCGCAGTCACATCCCTAAAACAAAATTCCTTTGGGTTCTTTAATATTCACATATAACCAAGTTTAGTAAATGGGTTAGCTAACATCACAAATGGACACATGCTTGGCCTTTGTGCTGCTAGATCAAAAATGAACTAGCAACGCTAGAGAATTTTTTTTTCCGCATCTTTGTAGGTGCATACACCACACCAAATATGGGGTTTAGCAACTCAAATTAGCAATAGCTTAGCAGCTGTTGTTAATTTTCAGTTGTTAATTTTTGTTGCAAAAAATTCACAACTGTTTGAAACAGTTTCGAAACTCGCAACTGTTCATTTCAGTTGCGATTCGCAACTAAATCCAGTTGTACGCGTGCGAAAAACTAATGTGGTTGCCTAACTTTGAAACTGACTCACTATTCAGCTCACTCAGATACTCGGGAGGTTGACTCGGTTCTCTTATCTCTATTATTATCGAATCTCGATCATTCACTCCTTCTCTATCTCATTCTCTTCTCTTTCTCGTTCCTCCTGTGAACCCTAATGAAACCCCAAATCCTTTCCCTCTTTTGGAGAAAGTTCTGAAATCGGTCAACTGAAAACCTATGTTCTTCATCACTGTCACGCATCTTCTCGATTGAAAAACCAATATCTAACCCCTAACCCTAGATTTGCTTAAAATAGATTTGATGTTCCTGCTGCTGAACAAGACGAACCAAGCAAATAATTTTTATATCTGAAACTCACTAATCTCGTGTAGCAGATTTACAGTTTTCGTTACATTTTCGAACAAATCGATTAAGTGGTTCGATTCTAGCACTGGTGGTGGTGAAGAAGAACTCAATATCTTCAAACAAAGAATCAATTCATTGGTAGTCTGTGTGTTGTCAATGATAAAATCCTTTTAGCGATTAATTGTGTAATTATCTATGACTCAATCTTCTTCATCATCTCTAATTTCAGAAATTTGAATTTTAATATTAGGGTTAGGGTAAATTTTCAAGCTCTGGATTTTCTTAGTAATATTTTCGATTGAAGTATTGTTTTTCTTGATTAGGGCTGCGAGTTACTTAAACTGGTATTTATTGTGATTCCTGATGATGATGGTGTGGTGGTGGTGATGAAGAAGAAGATGACTCAGTTTGCTAAGAAGATTGCTCTTCACCGTGCTTGCTAACTTACCACATACCCAAATATGTACCCTATAATTTAACCCACACTGCTTATTTGAGCATACAGTATGGAATAATATGTTGGAGACCTATTCCGGCCTTTCTTGGTGTTGCCTTAATAACTTTTGGTGTATAATCTTTCTATTTTGGGCTTTTATAGTGGTTACATCTCCCTCTCTCATGTCCTGATTCTTATTGTTGTTAAATCAACTGTAGGACTTATTCATTCGCAATTTGCAGTCGGTGGGATTAAACGCAGGGAGTCTCCGCGACTTGCTTGAGGTACTTTTTAGACCAAAATGCACTCTCTGCAGTTTCTGTCTGTGAAATGGTTGTTGTGCATCTTTCTTTTATATCCTTAATTCCTTGTCAACATGGGGTATGCCATGAACATATTTCCTGGGAATACTGTAAATATCAGACATGATAATTTTTTCAAAGAAACCTTTTATTAATCATTGCTTTGGTGTTTTTTATCCACAATAGCTAAGTAGTTCAGTGACTTTTCAGCTTGTACGCGTAGATCATGCTCCATTGGATGAGGTTATTCTTGAAGATATAAGGTGGGATTATTAGTTTGGTATAATGGAATGATTTTACCTATAGGTTCTATTTATTTTTCTGCTTTTGTTTCTTCAATTTGGGTTTAAGGGTATTCTGATAGATGTTTCAGTTCTGCTTATAGTTGATATATGTGCATATGTACTGATGGTTGCATCACACAGTGCAATACCTTATACCTCTCTATAACATATACATGGATAATGTGACGTGGACAACTTATCTTCCTAAAAGCTTGAAACTTGTGTTGGTGTTAATTCCAGTTTGAATCAGTTTGTTTGTTGACTCAGATGACAACAGATCTATTATGTGAAGTTTTCAGATAAGAGGCATCGAATAATAACTTAACAAGTACCTCGTTATTTCAAATAATCTGTTTTTATTTGTAATGGTCGATGCTTCCGTTCATCTGGATTGTAGTTTTCTGATTTGGGTTTATATAATTTTACGTTCTGTAATTATTGTGTCTATACTTTCTCTTCATGGTCATTAATATTTATTTATTAATTTCATTGAAGAAGTGAAGAGCCTCTTTTGGTGATCAGAACTAAAGCCTGGTTCCTACGGAGTTCACTCCACGTTCGATGTCAGTACATTTAGATCCCAATATTGAATGATCAGGAAACAGTGATGCACCTCTCGAGAAGCAGGTAATATTTTTGTTTTTTATTGAAATACGATCAAATACCCTCCTGTACTTATGATACTGCTTTTATGTTCACTCGTCTTCAAGGGTAACACCTTTATTTGGTTGTACAATCGAAGGTTTAAAGGTGATGTATTATTGAGAGTGGTCGATTTCTAGGGCCACTCTTCAAGAACTTGAGCAAAGGCAACTAGTTATTCTACTATATCTGGTTAATAGTCACTTACCAGTTTGAAAGAAGTTTTATTAGTCATTTTCTATCATTGGCCGCCGTCATTATCAATAATAAGAACATATGTTTGTGCACTCGTCTGAAGTTAAGGGTGGTTACTTGATTGTGTTCGAGTACAATGTGTTACTCACATTTCAGATGATATGGTAAAACAATTATGAAGTTCATAGAGTGTGCTCCAGTTTGTTGCTTTTGTTGGAATAAGGATGTCCTTGGTATGGTTACGTAAGTGAACTTGAAACTAGTTTGTGCTTGTTTACAAATTTTTGGTTATGTTGACAGTTATTATAATGCTATCATGTCGCATTTTAATACGATGTTTGAACTTGCTCTATTATAACGTTTAAATGTATAACTTGAGTATGATATTTGATTTTGCTGGTGACTACTTGTTTGATACATCTACTTTGTGTTTGAGGATGAGCTCTTTGTGTTAGATTTCAGACCTCATCACTACCATAGAAGCAGCAGGAGTGGTGGTGGTGGAGATAACTAGGGGCATCACTGGATACCATTTTGTCACTGGGTATGTAAATTCTCTTAGATGAAGCATTCTGTTAAAAATCAACTTGAATATCTTAGATGAACCATTTCGTCTTTGGGTGTGTTAATACCATCAATTCATTGTTCATCATTATATCAAATACAAAAGATCAGAAAATCAAAAAGAAGTCTTATTTTTGAATTTTTGCTTCAATTCTTTTAAGAATTTGACGTCTTTTCCATTGTTATTGTTTTTCCAAGTGGTTGTCCAGCTGCAGGAACACCCATATTCTCTTATTCCACTCCAGAATTACAGTAAGGTTCAAGACATAGGCGAAAGAGAAAAAAATAGGTATTGCAGCTGGATCGTCCATCTATTTGTGATTTGTTTTTTCTTCCAGTTGCTATATATGTTAACATGTTGCTCTTGTGTGGTTCGATATATAATTTGAAGGTGAACGTCTTCTACCTTTGTTATGTTGAAGGTGACCTTGTTGATCTCGAGTGTTGTATAATTTGCTTTTTTAATAAAAGGTTTTGTTGCATCTTATTGTACACAGGCATACGGGTGGGAGCTGATGAAGCCGTGGTCGCAGTTAAAGGCGATGACTCTCTTCACAAGAGCTGCTGGTATGCTTCAACAGTTTTGTATTGCTTTTTATTTTTATGCTCTGACTTCTTATATCTAGATTTGCTTCTTACACTGATTAACATCTTTAAGTAATTATGTTGATCGTAAATGTGTGTCCCAATGCTTCGAATCTTCCCAAGACACTGTCAGCTCTTACTTTCTCTGCAAGAGCTTGGAGTACTGAGCCAAGTCTTGGGAATCGAGATACCATTAAGAAATGGAGAGATGTTGTAAGTTTGCATTAAATCTTCTGCTAGAATATTGAGATGCTAATCTCTCTTTCCTAAAAGTTTTCTTTACTGTGCAGGCAAATAATGCCAGGAATCAATTGTATGAAAAAAAGAAAGAAGTTCAAATGAGCTTAAAGATGCAAATGAGCAATGTATTCTTCTTTTCAATGAAGTACAGAAGGCCTGAGAAGTTTCCTTTACATTGCAGGCAAATCTGAAGGTTCTTCTTAAGTTCTTTAATATCTCAAAACGTTCTATTTATGTTGTGTCATTTTTGCTGCAGTCAGAAAATCTGATGCTGCCTGAAAAGCATAAGATTGAGAAGGATCAAAACACACGGCTCAGAAATCAAGTTGCTCATCTTTTACAACTGGAGCAAGACCAGAAAATTCAGATACAAGAAAGCGATTTGATAATTCAGGCCCTACAGGTATAACTTCTTTCGTTCTTTCTTTCATTATTTCCCCCCCTCAATGTCGGCGAAAGTTAATAGTATCGAATCACGGCTAAAAGAAGCCATCATCTTGAGTTTGGTGCTGAGCTGACACTTTTTTTAGTCAAGTATTTGCAAGTGTAAGTGAAACTGGATATGCTTTAGTGAAATATGGCCATCCTGTCTATACCAAAATCATTTGCTGATAAATTACTTTGGTTTCCCTTGATCTAATATTTGAGTTTGTTGTTCAACATCTTTTGGTTGTGAAGGTAGTAAAGCCTGGCTTTGACTGGTCAAAACCACTATTTTTTTGTTATTATAATTTCGCAACTGCATCGTTCTGCTGCGAAAGTCCAATTTCGCAACTGTTCAAAACAGGTTGCAATTGCAGGAAACAGTTGCGAACATCTAAGTCGCAACTGTTTAAACAGTTGCGAAATTTTGACGTTGCAACAGTTAGAAACTGTTGCGACCAAAATTTCGCAACGACTTATGAGCAATTGCAAAATATTGCAACATCGACTTTCGTATCAGAGCTAAACTGTTGCGACCTCGTTTTGCAACTGCCATTTACCGTTGCGAAACACTAAATTTGGTGTAGTGATAACATGTTATGCATTCATTTTTTTCGTTGATTTCTGTACTAACAAAAAAGTTGATGCATTACGCGTAATAATTAAAATCATATTTGCAGAAACCTAGTTAACCTGATTCTGTATTCGCTCACATTCTTATTTACAAATCATATTTGAATCAATAAAAATATAATTAATTCCACTGGGTTCTAATCAATCATGGTTCAAATCTAACCTTAATTTCTCATAAACCCTAGTTCCCCAAATCATAATTACAGTATCAAACAAATAAGGTATATTCTCAATAACCTCACGAAAACTAAATAGAAACATAATGAAATCATAATAAGTTCACGCAAAAAAGATGGAATTAAACCTAGAAAACCACTAAATCAGCTCTACTCGTTGAAATAAGTTCTCAAATTTAAAACCTAAAAATGGAATCGTTCTAAACTAAAAAATAAAAATATCAATGAAACCTGACGATAATCTCATTTACTTTGAAAGAAAATAAGATATTCTCTTTTCATTTCGCTTTTATTTCTCCGAGAGTAATTTCACTTTGAAATAATTCACTTAAATCAGGATATACCACAGGAACTTGAAATCACTTTGAAACCTCTTCCAAAACTCTTATAAATTAACGACAACAACATGATTATCCTTGATTAATTTCACCATGTTCTCTCAGCAAAAAAAATGTAATCATATAAAAGAGAAGACGAAGGAAAAAGGAAGTCACGAAAAAAAAGAACGCGCAATTGGGGGATATAAATTACTATTCTCATCTTTAGTTTTCAGTTAATGGTTTTTTTTCCTAGGCGAAGTTACTAAACAACTCTTTAAAAAACATAAAACAAAAACCTAAAATCCATATCTATATCCACTTTTCTGTCCATGTTAAGTCTAGAGAAATCAAAATCAAAATCAAACCTCAATAAGTTCTTAAAGATAGGTTAAATTGAATTGTCGTTGAGCAAGAAGAAGAAGAGGAAATTGACCTAATCTTATTTAAAGCGTTGTTGTTGTTTAAAGCTTCGTTTGGGTTAGAATCATAAACTGAAACTTTTCAGTTTCAGTTTCAATCCACTCCCAACATTGTGTTCATGATGAATACCCCGCCGATTTCTTGTGCCAGCATTGTGTTAGTTTGAATACCTTGCCGATTTCTTATGCCGGCTTTGTTTTTAGTTTGAATACCATGCTGACATATTGTGCCGACATTGCTTTTAGGATGAATACCATGCCGATATCTTGTGCCGACAGTATTTTTAGTTTGAATACCATGCCTGAACCAAAATAGCTTAGAAAGTCTATCCCCAAACTTGTTTGTGCCGGCATGGTGGATTCCAAAGTGTATCGTACGTGCCGATTTTAGGACAAAAACATATATAAAATATGTCTGAAATAGTGTAAATTCCGGCATGGTACCAACTGTGCGGATTTTAGCGTTGTAGATCACTTTTCTTCGCGTCGACTTTTTTGCCCAAAACTTCTTCGTCCGAATTCGGAATGACCTCATTCTTTTTGTGTTCACTTCGTATTCTCGTTCTCTTCAATATGGTATCAAGAACTCCTAGATTTGAATGAGTTGAATTTTATCTTTGGCTCTTATTCTTCAATAATACTTCACTGCCTTACTCATATAGTTGTCTAGATTGTCCATACATATGCCTTAAAAGAGTTCATAACAAATTGGGAGGGTACATATATTATTGGCCCTTACTCCCTGCATGCTCGGTGGTTAACCTTCTGCAATAATTATCGCCGGCATGCTCGATAGAAACTACCAATGCCGATAGGCAAGTGAAAAAAACTCAAATTTCTGGAAAATTTGCATAATGTGCCGACATAGAAATTAAGCAATGTACCATGCTGGCACTACTACCAGCATGCTCAATAATGAATTTTCTATGCCGGTAGTGTACTTGAGGAGAACTCTTTAAATTTAAAATTCTGACTACAATTTCAAATTTGGGGGATATTATTTGTCGGCATGGTGAAAGTACGAATGCCATGCCGAGTAGGCCCTTGCCGGTATGATATTCATACTCTCACCATGCCGGCATTGAGTTTTTTCAGGCATAATAATGGCGAATTCCATGGAGAAAAAAAAAATAATCAAATTCCATGACATTAATACCCATACCTAAGTATTTGGGGTACTTGTATGTTGAGCTTGTTTACTTTCTTCGGTTGGTTCTTCACGAAAATCTTCATGCTCATGAATATCATGATTTAAGAATGTTTGATCCACAAAAAGTTGTAATTGTGAGTTGTTATCTAATCTATTAACTTAATTAAACATGATTAACTGCTAAGTATTATTAGTGAGGGGTAAATTAGAAATTATATAAATTGGGAATATAAGGGGCATCTTAGAAAAACTATTTAAATTCCTATTTTGTCCTATTAGCATATCCCCACTTACTTTTAGTATCTCCCAATTGCACGTTCAAAAAAAAAAAAAAAAAAACGAGGAAGAAGAAGCGAAGAAATAATTTTAGAAAATACGGTTTTGAGGGAAATTTTAACCTAGAAAATGGGTGCGTGTGTGAAGTTTTCCGCCCGTGGACTTCACGGTAAAAAAAATCTGAGAAATGGGTTTTAGAGTAGTTCCCACTTTTCTTTTACTTTTGAAAAACCACACAACACCGTCTGATAATTTCACTAGCACTCTTTGTCATAGTAACGAGGGAGAGATGAACATTAAGTTTGGTGCGCTGACCTATGGTCTAGGTCACGTGGAGTGCGATATTAGTTACTTCTTGACGTTTAATGATCAAGCATTTATCCATATATTGGTAGAGTTATGTTAGTAAAGATTCCAGCTTATTACTCTTCATCAATTAGGTACTGCATACATAGCAACACTTCAGCATTATAATCCGATTAATCACCGAAGGACAGAATCACAGAAACAAAGCTATATATATATATATATAGATTGAAAGCATGATCAATAATACCATTACGCTTTAAACCGAAGAGACTGGACTACGGTTTAGTAGTAGTAATCCACGTAAACGCAATAGGACTCCTCACAACGTGAACCCCGTCACGCCATTCGATGGAACCGAATTCTGGTTCCTTCATCACAGCACCTTTTTTCCCCTTAATGAGACTTGTGAATGTGATTTTATAAGATAAGGTACGGTTTTCGTCACTGAAAACAAGCTTCTTTGGTGAAACTTTGATTTTCACGGACGATGGAGCTGTAATTGTAGGTTTATAGATTGCGGATCCCAGCTTCTCGACGTTCTTCACAGTTCTCGTGTACTTAACTTTGTTACTACTGCCGGATCCAAAAACAACGGAAAATGATGGGTAGTTCAAGTCACCCGGGCTAGACAATCCAATTGACTTGCAATCAACTTTCTTTGGATCTTCGACGAAAACCGATAACTGTGTTGAATTATACCCAATGGAACAAAGAAAAGCAACATAGTCATTTGGTGCGATGTCATATATCAAACCTGGATGAAGGGCTCGGTTCGGGTCCACATGTCCCGAACCAACATCAAACGGTTTTGCATCAAGACCATCGACAAGATCAGTAATGTTTTTACCTGAATTGTCCAAGTTATAACTAGTAGTCATAAGAGCAGATTTAATTGCAGCTGGTGTCCATTTAGGGTAAGCACTACGGAGCAACGTCGCCAATCCGCTTATATGAGGGCATGACATTGAAGTACCAGAAATAATATTGAACTCGACTCGTCTTGGATCGAGGTCCAAGTTGGTTGGGGAAGCAGCTCCAGTCCAAGCGGCCAAGATACTAACACCAGGTGCGGTGATATCCGGTTTGAGTATCTGGGCTGTTAGACTGTTAGGACCACGGCCAGAAAATGCAGCCACTTTAGGAGCAGATGTCGAACCTCCGGTTACGGTTCCACGAAATTTCATAGTAGCCGTCGGTTTTTTCTGTAATCTGATATACTTCAGTATCATAACTCCATCGTCGTAACTCACTTGTATTGCTGGAGTTAAAAATTGTTCTAGGATAAGCCCTTTACCCCAATCATATACATTCACGGAAATCATTCCAACGCCGCCTGCAATTTTCACAGCATACCCTTGAGCAGTTGCCTTAGTATTGCCAGCTTCGCAAACAACGATTTTTCCAGTAACTTTAGCAGTAGAATTAAATTTTCCTTGTAAGCAATATTCATTGCCAACATCACCAGCATAGGCTAATTCTACACCTTGTTTTGGAAGTGGCTTCCCCGAGTATAATGAAACTCCTTTAATCAACGTACCATCATTTAAAATTACGTCCGCTGGAAATTCCCTATCAAGCGTGGATGCTGCAACAGTTAATAACCATGGGGCAACATTCGAGACAGTACTCGGACGAGGGCCTGAATTTCCTCCAGAAGCAGAAACTAAAACTCCTTCCTGCATAGCAGCAAAAGCACCTACCACGGTTGTATCAAGATCATACGGAACATTCCCTTCGGAGGGACCGACTGAAAAGGATATCACATCCACACCATCTTCCAGAGCTTTTTCAAATCCAGATAGAATATCTGACTCGGTACATCCCAGACTCCAGCATACCTTGTAAACAGCAATTCTTGCCCTCGGTGCCATTCCTTTGGCTTCTCCACCTGCTAATTTAAACATTTTGGCGTTCTGGACAGCAGATCCAGCTGCCGTAGATGCAGTATGTGTACCATGTCCATTCATGTCTCTTGGTGATCTGGAATCTTTACCAGTTTCATTTATCATATGACCAATTCCAGCTTCAGCTCCTTTATAAAAAGCTCTCGCACCAATTATCTTTCGGTTGCAAGACTTTTTGGGGAAATCAGGACCAGTCTCACAAATACCTTTCCATCTAGCAGGCACCGGACCCAACCCAGCATCACTAAAACTCCTCCGCTCTGGCCAGATTCCGCTATCAAGAACACCAATGATAACATCATCACCATAATTTGATGAGGACCAAAGACCGAAGGAATTCGCAGACATACCAAGAAACTCTGGAGTTCGAGTAGTGTGCAATTGGCGAATTTTTTCAGGAATGACAGACAAAATTCCAGAGACGCTACGTAGATGATTAGCCTGAGAAGGTGTTAATCGAGCAGCGAAACCATTAATAACACGACTGTACGTGTAAATGATGCTCTTTGGATGAGGTGAAGGTGGAAGAGATTGGAGGGTTGAGTGATACCAATCAGTGTGGGAAGCAAAATGCAAAGGCTTATCAGATTTGAAGGCATGAACAATGTAGGTGCGTGGTTGCTCATCATCATCAGTTAGAGAAAATGAGGAAGGGATAACAAATAGTAGTAGTAGAAAGTTAGCAGCTATGGAGAGTGTTAACGAAGACATTGTTGCTGTTTTACTGTGTCTATTCATGACGCTTTCTTATAGTGGTTTACCATTCAGCACTTGGCCTATGATGTCAAATCATTAAAATGGGAGACAACAAGATTCACAATGTACTAAATCTTATCTACCAGCTAATGACTGATTAAAGTATAATGGTACGTAGTCAAAGGTAGAATAATATATTTTTTAATTTTTCCGCATGTTCTTTATCGCACTTTCGCACAGATTAGTGTTGTGTTTTTTCAATAGGGACCTAAATGGCGCATAGTAATGGAATATCATCATGACATTTTCGAAATCGAAAAAAACATAATCTCAATATGTGGAGTTTAGAAAACCAGACGTTTAATCAGTCCGGAAAAGCATGCATGAACTTATTTTTTCTTTATAATGCTTTACCATGTATGCATGTTCCAGGTGGGGTATGATAAACTTTATCAGTTGAAATCTTTCAAGAGAAAAGAAGATTAGAGTTGAAAACCATTTTCAACCTCCATAATTTTCTTCTTTGTTCTATGGTAATCTAGCTGTGAAAATGAGGTTTTTAAGAGTCTTGGTTTGGATTAGGTCTTGTGACCTATGGGTCACTAAGGATGCGTGCTCATTGTCTTACGGGTGAATGAAAGATTACCTTTAGAGGTGAATGTCCTTCATGTAAGCTGAGTATCCTACTTACCAATATGGTTGGGCAGACACCGCCACCTGCAGGTAAACAATACTTGTTACCGCTAAGGCTTTAGGGGGCTCTGACTTATATCAGGGCCGTTGATATATGTCAACCAAGCCAAGTTCCACTTTTTTTTGTTCAAAATTGTTTTAAATTATATTAAGGAATTTTAAACGGATTTCAGCTATATATTAACTGATTTGGTTAACTTGGCGCTTTAGACTTGGAAGAAAATCAACCGTGCTAGGTGACCAGCTGAATAACAGCTGGGTAACAGCTGATCTGATATGGCAGCTGAAGTGGCAGAAATTTGGTATTACTCACCATAACCACGTCATCAAAGAGAAGACAAATAATCAGAAGAAATAAAAATAAAATAAAAAATCGTTTAACCTTCCATTGAATCCGGTAAGCCCTTGTATAATAATTTTGATCGATTTATGAACCAGATCTACAATCAAACTTATATAACAGACTCAAAACACACAGAATGTTAAGAGTTTTCATTCAATCATCCATCAAAGATCAAAAATTATTCTTCATCAATGGTTGGAAAATTGTTCTCTTCAATGATTGGTTTTCTTCTCCAAAGATCGAAAATCGTCCTCAAACGGGTAGAGTATTCAAAAAAAAAAAACACAACTTATGTAACGAATTCTCTCAATTCTGAGATAAACTCTTCTTGCAACGCGTCCGATTAAGCTTTTTCATTGAATAAAACTGAATCATCAATGGCTTTTGAGAATGAAATTTTTGTGTACATGGATGGATTGGACCATCACTGTGAAGTAGAAGAAGTACTAGATAAGGATGTAAGAGTCCTCCTACTGATGATCATGGGGCAACGACGAGGAAACAAAAGAGATTAGAGAAAAGAAGTTAGCGGATTTAAAGTGCCAACAGAGGCATATTATTAAAAAGAACGAAAAGAGTTTTTACAAAGCAGTGATACGCGACCTAGCCACAAGCCGGGAGCCGACACCTTTCTGAATAACAATACATAGTCTATGAAAGAGAGAACCACCTATTTTTTGGTTGGCATCTTGGCTAAGAAGGCAGTTCCTCAACCTCTTCAGAAGCCTAGCAGCAAGCTGAGCTCCAACAACGTAACTACTACTTATTATTTTATATTTAATTATTTTATTATAAGAAATGCCACTCAAGGCTTTTAAATAAACGGAGTATTATTTACAATGGAATTGGTGGGAGTCGAGCAACAATCTGTGCGCCTACATGGGTAATAAACAGAGTATTTTATTATTATTATTATTGGAAAAAGAGTATTTTTACAAGAAACTAGTTGCAGGCCTAGCAACAAACTGAGTTCCAACAACGTCCTAATACACTAGTTGAACAACTAGATGGAAGCCTAGCAGCAAGCTGAGATCCAACAGCGTAACTACTACATTAGCTGAACTGGTTGTCGCGCTAGCTTACCAGCGAGCCTCATGAGGAACCAGTCAAGAGAGCTGAAGCAGATAGGGGGAATGATTAGTTAAGTTATTGAGAGAGAAAAAGATGAAGAATATAAGAGTTTTGGAAAAATCATTTTTTTAAAATCCAAACCTTTAAACTACCCAGGCATACTTTAAATTTAGTTTTTTGTTACTTGAATTGGCCAAGATTTCTGAGAATGAGAAATTCTATAGCTTGATTTGGGCTAAGTCAAACACGTTCGGTTACAAGATTTGAAGAACAGGTAGCCGACCTTATCTGCAAATGTAGTTCGGCTAATGTTTATGAAGGCACAGGTGGCCAAATTTAGTTTTGATGGAGTTTTTTATTTCAGAGAAAAGTTCGGTTAGGAGAAAAAAAAATTGCGACATAACCGAACTTGATAAACAAGTTTTCAAAGAAAAATCTGGTTAGGAGAAAAAAATTGCTAAGTAACCGAAACCATTATATATGATTTCAGAGAAACTTTCGGTTAGGAGGAAAAAATTTACAATGTAACCGAACTTTTATCTGAAAATTAGGCTAGGAAATCAAAAAGTTCGGTTAGGAAATAAAAAGTTCGGCGGGGGAAATTCAAAAATTCGTCTGGGAAATAAAAAAGTTCGGCCAGGAATATTTTTTTTGTGAAACAGCCAAACTGTTCTTCATGTTCTTCATTTCCAGCAGGTTCAGCTAGTTCGACAAAGTTTTTTCAAAAAGTTCCTAGCCAAACTTCTCTCTGCAACTTCAATTTTTATGATTACTACTCCCTCAAATAAATTTTTTTTGATGCAAGATTACTACTCCCTCAATTTATCAATCACAAATGTATAAAAAAGACATGTGTTAGTTGGAAAGTACCTCCAATATACAAATTTCTAAAATCCGGATTTAAAACAATTATGAAAATAAAAGAGAAAACCAAAGGACGAGAGAAGAGTTTAAAATGAAATTTAGTTAGTACTTCTAATTGTGCTTTTATATTTATGAATTAGACTCTAATTGTGCTTTTATATTTATGAAGGTTTAGAAGGGAGGTTATTAAGTTAGTCATAATTTAAACACATAAATTAGTAATTTCCTAACTTTAGGACACCCCTTATAAGTGTAGGAAAAATAGCAAGATACATCATGATCCCCAAAAAAAAAGAAGAAAAATGTATGGTCCACAAAAAATCGTTCTTTACCAATTGCTCACTCCTAATTTCAACAATTTTCCACATAAATGGTCCTTCTGTTAGCCCACCGAAGTATGCCCCTCATTACGATCCAGAGTCCCTGACATGCTTCATGGAGTTAGTCTCAACGCTATATAGCTCTGCACATTTCTAGCATCTTTAGCTCTTCGCCTTTGAAACATTTGTTTTGAATCATGGAATCATGATAACCAGTATATACGCACAATCGAATGGAAAAATAATATACAATCAAATCTACTGCTCCATTCAATAGAAGCCCAAAGAAGTGAATACCATACCCAAATAACTCGTTTTATTAGACAGACAGACCAGCTAAGGTGCGTCTCTTAGTTTGCGGAAAGGCTAAAGTCATGTTTGGAATTGTTTTTTTTCAACCAAAAGCACATTGTAACCAACTTGTAACAAACGTTTACTAAAAATTGTGTTTGATAAAAAAAAATTAAAGTGTTTTTGGAGAGAAGCACTTTCATTTTAGGTCTGCTTTTAAAACCTACTCAACATTAGCTTTTAAAAGTTGGAAAAACAGAAGCTGTGGACCCATATAATTCTATTTTATTGATTCTCTATTTTAACGTTGTTATTTTATTATTCAAGACAAGTTTTACTATAGAATATTATACACTTAACATTATATTTCTAACTTTTATTTTATTTCTCTATTTTTTTATTTTCATTTTAAAATAATAAATAAATAAATAATTAATTAAAATAATAATATTTTTTAAGCAAACCATAATCATAAAATTCTTTATTAAATAATAAAAATAATTATAATCATAAAATTATTTATTAATTAATAATAATAAAAGGAAAAATAAATTGTAAAAAATAAATGAAATAATGAAATAAATATTACTTACTATATTTTATTAAATATATAAAATTAGAAATATAATTTATTATAATAAAATTGTATTTAAAACTAATTTTTGAAATATGTCTATTTTCGTCATTAACTACATCACCAGCACTTTAAAATACTCTCTCCGTCCCAAATTAGATGAGCTAGTTTAGTTTGCACAATTCTTAAGGCAAACAGGAAAAAGGGAGTATGTTTAAGTATTTTTTTACAATTATACCCTTATAAACAATAAGTAGTAAAACTTAGAAATAATTTATCTCTTAAACTATACCACGGTTTTTCGTAAACTTTATACCATTGAAAAACATTTTAAAACACCTACTTAACGAATATAAACATGGCTATCGAATTATACATATTTCTTATAGTAACACTAATCAATTAAAATGATAGTTTAAGAAATATCACATTGATTAGAGAGATAGCTCATCTATTATGGGACAAAATTTAAAACCAACTAGCTCATTTATTTTGGAACGGAGGGAGTACCAGTTACCAAACAGAATTTACAGTTTGTTAATTGCACAGTGCTTTTTAAATTATAGTTTACCAAACGTCATGTCAATTTATTTCACAGCACAGCACAACACAACACAAAACAACAGAAAAGTATTTTTCTAAAACTCACACCAATACCAAACTAGTCTTAATTTCCCCTTAATACATACAACATGAAATCAAACAAAACTTATTATGTCATCAACCACTGAGGACAAGTAGGATGAAGTGGTTGGGTTACGAGCAGAACAGTTGGTCCGAATCTGTCCTTGGTTACCAGTCAACACATTTAACTGACCCATCTTGATCATTGAGAACATGAACTTCTCGAAAAACAGTTTTTGATCCAAAGCAAAACTGGTCACAATGGGTTTTGTTCTTGCATCCATATACAAATCTTGATCAGAAGTGAAGAGACCTTGACGGTTCATGAGATCCACATAGTACTTGTTGTCGAACACATTTGGTGACCGGATGTCGAGTACTGTAGTGTTGGAAGTGTCGGCTTTTGGGCAGGTGACTTTGAGGTTTTTTGCGAAGGTTTTGTCCATGGTGGAATCCTGGGTAGGGTATAATCGACTAGTGAAGGATCCGCAATTTCCGATACCGATTGTGTGAGCACCAGAAAGTGCTACGAGATCAGTAGTGTCGAGTTTTTTAGCAGCCAGAGCTGTGATAAGTGCACTTGTATTTGCGAAAGGAGGGGGCAAGTTTTGAAGTGTTGCTGCTTGAGTTGCAAAAGCGAGCCCATCGCGTCTACCTAGCGGGACTGGGTAGTTTGGACCTCCAGACTGCATAAAATTCATATATTAGGCTTCTCATTAATAATGGTCAATTAACCATGTATATGGAAAATGGAAAACAAGCTTACCAGTAAGACGGCATCACGAGCAGCCAGGGCAGTGATATCAGCACAAGAGACGACACGACCACAGGCTTTATGGATGCGAATTCGTAGATCGTTAATGATCTTAAACGCTTGAGGTCTGAGTGAGAGATTTGGTGCTGCATTCTTCTCACTAGGGCCACTAGCAGATCCATCTAGCAAAACCGATCCATCACAACCCTAAACCAACATAAAAAATTAGAGAGCTCAAGTCAGTTACGATATCACAATCAATAACTTTATCTGTAAATCTTAAGGGAAAACAAATTTTGGTGATGAAGAAGAAGTAGTAGTAGTATAGTTAGAGTTACCTGAACAAAACAGTCATGGAAATGGAGACGAAGCAAACCTGCAGCTTGACCAATATCTTTTTTAAAGATCTTAGTGAGTTCAGTTCTAATGATACCTTCTAAATTTGGACAGTTTGTTTTGTGGAATGTCCATGATAGACCCGTTACTAATGGAGGTGGGTTTACTTGTGCTTCCACTGAGAGATGGTCATGTGAACTCACTATTGCAGAAAAAACAACAAATGCAAGAACAAGAAATGAAGAAGAAGAAGACATTGCTTTTCAGAAGCTATCACTCACTGCTTATCACTGGGTTATTCACATGTTCATTTATAGGCGCACTGCATAAAGATAAGGAAAAAATAATGCTTACTTTAAAACTAAAAAGATGCCTTGATGCCATATGCCATATATTTGTAAGAGAATGCTACAAAAACGAAAATGGTAAAAAATAAAGTTGGGGGAAAGTGAGAGTACCGACTTGCAGGACTTGCTTTTTACTCAGATGGCTAGGCGAGTTCTTTCCATTTTCTTATTCATTTACTAAACTTTAAGCTTACTAAACTTCAAACTAAAAAGTTTTATCCGTATGATAAAATCTGGTTGAGTTGTTCAGACATATGCTGACTTTGCAGTACGAATGTTTTCACTCAGATTGCTAGGCATGTTTTTTCCATTTGTTTACTTGCGTCACATGGTCTCGAACACACCAATTATCTGTATCTAGACCAAGGCGGCCAACATTTGAAAGACTAAAACGTGGAGGCTAACCACTATTATTGAATTGAATAGACCCATTGTCGTTTCCCAAGACTCGCCTTTTCAGTCTCACTGCAAGACATCTTCTTTGCCCATTTGAGATTTTGAGGGCACATGACATTGAGCCAAGCGTACATTGGCTACATGGATAGATTGTGTCAAACACGACTAAGGTGGCCTAAGTAGTTAGGCGACGATAAAAGAGACCAGACTCTAGACCAAAATGTCTTGTATTTGTTTTTTTACATCTACCCACAGCATAATGGAATTACCAAACCGCGGGTAGGACTCGATAAAGATTTTTCTTTTGAAGGCGACCTAATAAAGATAAAGGGGCTGAAAGTTGAAACACAAAGCATTCCATCTTTCACTGAACTTATTCAAAATTATGTTCATAGCTAACTTGCAATGCGAACTTCCCGGCAATAATAATGTTGTTGATTAAAATGTGTTATTAATCAATACTCTCTCGGCCACACAAAAGATTGGTCTTTTAATTTTTCCTTTTTGTCGGATTTCATACAATGATTATTCCATCATTTCAATTTTTATTGTTTTTTTTTATTTTGCATAAAACTCAAATGATAAAAAGTTTGAAGCTATTAATGTACTAATTATTCGAATACCATTTTATGTTTCTACAAAAATAACCAAAATCCAAGATGTACGGGATCACCATGTACCACTTTGAAAATTTGAAATATGCCTTGGATTTTTAGGGATGATTATTCTCATATAATCTTATAATGTTTACTTTATTTAATTTTCTTCCGGTGTAAAACTCAAATGATAATGAATTTGAAACTAATATATATATATATATTATCATATTCTACAATATTCCTGTAACAACATTACAAGATGTACATGACCCCATGTACAACTTTCATAATTAATTATTGAAAACTAACGGTTAAAATTAAAATTAATATATTACGAGGTCCGGTAACCCTGAAAGCCAGGATGGTGTGTCAGGTAGGCGGGTGCAATTCTGCTACATTTATTTATTAACAATAAACTTGTAACAATTGCAAGTATTTGCTTCATGCGTATGTTTTAGCTCAAACGCATTAAGAGTGATGCTTAGGGAGGAATGAGCAACTAAGCCCTTTTAGTGATGTGCACGATATATGAAATTTTGTTTAGAAAAATTCCCATCAGACGAAATTCCAACACAAGTAAATAACATTCGGATCGACTTTTTGCGGATGATCCTGATTGAGACATTGCTATTATTGCTTTTCTCCTACAACTCTTTTATCTCTTACATTTCATTTACTTCTGCCTATCTGATTAGGATAATTGTTAGTGACAGAGTACAGGTGTCCCTATCTTATTAGTTTTGTGTTTCTATGTAGCGAGTGTGTGACAGCTGATAATGGTTTCTTGAGTTACCATTTTTTTTCATATGTCGGTCACATATAAAACTTTGTAACTCTCTCTGTTTGTAAGCTTTTGTGTAATAAAATTGTTTTGATAATTCCATAACAACTATGGTATCAGACTGAAAACTCTAAATCTCTGGTTTTCAGGTTCGATCTTAATCCGCTACTCATCTTCATCATTGTTATCAAAAATTTAATTTTTCATCATCTTTTACTATCTTTGTTTCTTCATCAATCATGTTTCCTGTAATTGAATCTTCTAGTTCATCGAATACATTTGTTCCTCTTCATTCATGAAGATAATTTCTTGACATGGAAGTCATTCGAAAATTTAATGTTCTTGGCTACGTTGATGGATCTAATCCATGTCTTGCTCAATTCAGTGCTTCTACTACCATATCATCTCCAACTGTAAATCCTGACTATGCTATTTGGCAAGATGAAGATACATGTGTACTTCTTCTCCTCAATGCTTCGGTCTCTGCTAATGTCATTGTTCATGTCTCTGATTGTTCTACATCAAAGGAATTATGGGATAATTTGAAGAAAAGATTTGGTGCTTCATCATCGGCTTATACAATTCAACTTTATACTTTTTTTTTATTCGAAACACAGAGGATTTTATTAATTGAAATGATGAGTAACAACATTGTCATTGTCCCCCAATATCGCTCCTGCAATAAAACTTGGAGGATATGTAAACCAGATTGAAGAAATATAATAAATTCTAGCATGTTTGACCACCTTATCGGAAGGCCTATTTATTTTCCTACTAATACATTTGCAAAACCAATTTGGATGAACTCCTAGTATGTATTTTATGTCCAGTATCATGGACTGATTTTCCCAAGCAACTGTCTGAATCTCTCTTTCAACTGCTTTGATTACTAATTGCGCATCCATTTCAAAGCAAGAAAATTGTATGTCCATCTCTTCTGCACGTTTCATTGCATGTAGAAGTCCTCTACATTCCGCTGCTTCTGCGCTTAAGACTCCATTGTCATAGTTGCATCTCGCCTCGATGAATTGTCCTGCAAAATCATGACGGATTAGTCCCTATCTAACATAAGGTACCGAGTTTACAATCTTCAAATAGGCATCATAACAAAAAGAATAATATTGTCTATCAGGAGGTTTCCATCTATCAGTTTGTCTCTGTACAGTTCTCGTGCTTTGCTGAGCCTTCTTCAGCATACCTTTTCCAGTCGATTCGCTCAAAAGTTGAATAACTCTGACCACTTCGACATGATTAGTTTTAATGTTATCAAAGACAGTTCCACATCTAGACTTCCAGATTTCCCAAGCCGTGTTAGCCATAGTAACAACCCAGTCATCCACTAGATTGTTGAAGTCATTGGAAAAATAGCTTTTAATCCAGTCTTGCACTGAAGCAATAGCATTTGGCATAAATCTTCTTGCACTTGGGACAGTGGACCATACAACTCTTGCAAAAGTACATTCCCGGAATATATGCTTAGTTGTTTCAATTCCATTCTCTCAAACTGCACACTGTTCTCCTCTAAGGTTCACAATTCTAGCCATCCTCTCATTAGATGGCACGATGTCGACTAAACACTTCCATAAGAAATGTTTGACTCTTGGAATTGTTGAAATATTCCACAACTTCTTCCAAAATACAGCAGTTTCTTCATCAACAGCAACTTCACCTGCCTTTAAAGCAATAATTTTCCTATATGCTTACTTAACTGTGAAGTCCCCGTTTCTAGTTAGTGTTCATATCAATATGTCTTTTCCCATCATAGGAATTCTAGTTTGCAGTATCTTTTCTGCATCATCTGGACTGAATATCTGTTGTATTGTGGGCACCTTCCATGACTTTGTGTCTTGATCTATTAATTCTGCCACCTTAATGAAGTTTTTTGTGATGTCCATCTCCACAACTGGGACTGGAGGAGATTGTTTTCCAGTAATCCAATTATTAGCCCACGTGGAGATGTTTCTACCATCTCCAATTAACCAGAAACTGTGATCCTTAACAAACTTCATGCTTCCTTGTATGCTCTGCCAAGCCCACGTTGAATTTCTCTTCTTTTTTGCTTGAAAACCTGAAGAATATATGTGGAAAATATCTTTCATTCAAAGCTTTTTCCCGTCACTTGTCTTCATTCTGAAGTAATTTCCATGCTGCCTTAGCTAGTAATGCTGAGTTAAAAGACTTTAAATCTCTAAAACCCATTCCTCCTTCTTGTTTATCCTTACTAACTGCTTGCCAAGAAGTAAAGAAGAAACCTTTTGAGTCGTACTTTCTTGTAGCACCCCAAAATTAAGCTACTTATTAATCTAAAAGATCAACTACATAATGAGGCATTAAGGATCTAAACCGTATACTTAACTTTAAATTAGAAATCTGATACAAAACTTAACCCAAAACTAAACCCATCACTCGAACAATTATAAATAAAAATCTCTCAAGTTATATAAATAAAGAGATATTTTGTAAAAGGGTCCTAGCTTTATGAGCTATTAGGGTCTGGGTCCTAGAACATGCACTTGATGCAATAGGGTCGTAGACTAACGAAGACCGTTAAGTTATAAGTTATTTGACATTTCCATCTTAACCAAGTTAGCTCCGTTTAGTTTGGAGAACCCCGTCTTCTTCTTCAGCAACTCTGCCGTAACCAAAATAACCTTATAAAACTGATACTCCCTCCGTCCCATTTTAGATGAAGGGGAAGGTGTTTTCAGACATATTAAGAAAAATGAAAGAGATATTTTCCAAATCTACCCTCATTAATATCTCCTAAAATATTTAAATTTTCAGTTTTTAATTCTTAGATTTTAGTGTGGAATTGGAATCTAGTGGATTATTTAGAAATTTTATTTGGGAAATTGAACTTATATTATACTTTATGTTTATACATGATTCCAAAGCATGAACAAATCAGGAAGGTTTAGGGAGAAAATATGATAACTTTCATGTAATTTGGGACTTAAAAAAAACCCTTCCTCTTCATCTAAAATGGGACGGAGGGAGCATATAACATTTCATCCCAACCTTGTTAAAAAAGAGAACCGGGTTCTAGCTGATCATCCTTACATGTCTATGTCTAGAAGTAGAAGATTAATCGAGATTACGAGTTTCAGCGGTTGAAAATGTTACTGTTAATAAATTTCATTTTGCATTTGAAGAAACCTTTGGAGATAATGGCAGATATTATTGCAGAAATTTGCAATAATCCAACACCTTGGTCCTTGGTATACTGAATATTCTTGTGCGATGGTGAGGGAGACTGGGTGGATCCCAGTTTCAGTGATCCTTGAAGAAATAAAAGGGTACAAGTAAATTAGAGTTAGCAAATTTGAATTTTGTATGTGTTTTTGATGGAAACCCAATTATTAGAGCATCATCAAATTACCATTGAGAGCATCAAGTACCCATTTAGCACAAAACCAAGTCAAAGCTTGAATTGAATTTCTATTGGCATGCACAGTGGACGGAATTGTGGGGTAGATCATAGAAACCAAGTACAAACCTTCGTTCAAATTGTTACACCAAGTTTATAAACAGAGAACATACTCGTAACGGGAATCTATGGTTCCATTCTTCACCGTAGAAAATAAATAAATTGATAAATTGATTTCCTAAGATAATTAGGGTTGTGCCTAATAAAGGCTTGCTTAACTCAAATCTTCATTCGATTTCAATCCCCTTTTGATTGATTTGTATTTTTCTGTTTCAAAATTACTGAATAGCAAGTGGGTATCTTTTAATTGAATGAAATCTTATTTTTTGGTTGATCAGATATCATCAGATGAATTTTGAATACTAATTTGGTTACGGTAGAGTTGCTGAAGAAGAAGACGGGGTTCTTTCAAACTAAACGGAGCTAACTTGGTTGCGATGGAAATGTCAACTAACTATTAACTAAACGGTCTTCGTTAGTCTACGACCCTATTGCATCAAGTACATGTTCTACGACCCAAACCCTAATTAGCTTATAAAGTTACGACCTTTTTACAAAATATCTCATAAATAAAATAAAATAATGTATTTTTGATTACAATAATGTACAAACTTAAGATGATTCAAACTCTCCGCAAGATCTCTAAATCTTTAAGCTAAGAAAACGACTATCTTCTCGAGCACCAAATCTTCCGATAGCTGAAAATAAACTGAAGTGTGAACGAGTGAGCACATCATCCCAAAAAGGGGGCTCAGTGGATACCATTATAGCATTCAGGTAATCACTATCATGCTTCACAGCTCTACTAAACAAAACTATTAAACATCTTTTACACACAACACACACGGCAGAAGATTACCCCAAAGTCATCCCCTCAGATATTGTTTCCCAGGCAATATCAATAAAAGGTCATCCCCAAGATGACCTACGAATATGACATTAGAATAACCTAGACATATGTTACCCCAACCTCGTCTCACTCAATAGAGAAGAAGATGCTAGAATAACTCCAATCTCAAATGATAGCACGAATTCAGGTACGATATGATATTCTCAAGAAATGTGTACTCCTCATGAATTCGGGTACCACCATCTAAGTATAGAATATAAGAAAGTTTTGATTACTATGACCGAACTCCGTATAGCAGGTTCATAGTACGCCCTGCCACAGCATGAACCTAGAATTTCTTCCAAAAGAAAGATCATAGTAACCCAGTCATACTACTAAGACTGATAAATCAAGCGTGATATGTATACGACCAATCTCCCCACATATAATCGATATATGTGGGTCTATTATTCCCCGCTACCCAGTGATACCCTGATGTGTCCAGCAGGTACCCTCAAGGAAGAGAGTCACCCCCCTATAGTAAAATAGATATAGAATAATAATATCAACCCATAGCTGCCACCCGACAACTTCTAGGGTCTATGTAAGATCTATAGGTTGCTTTTTACACCCCCGTATAGTAATATTGGGTACCAATCTTTACCTATATACTATTGCGTGGCCTTCCCACCTATAAACGCTTAGCGAGCACACAGACAATTCTCGCAAGGAGACTAACCAATGCATATACGCAACATACCCAATGAATACACACAAAACATGCTCACAGATAGATAAAGATACATCATTCTCGCAAAATAAGAAAGCTTAATGATTACAAGAAGGTTACGAGAGTTCTCACCTGTTTTAAGGCAAACCTCGCCTACCTCAAGATCCTCAATTAATTACCTCATCCTTTGAATCGATCGTTGTTAATATAGACTAATTGTTAATCACACAATCACTCTAAGAATTTATCCAAAAGGCTCATACAAGGTTCATAACATAATTTCATACAAATCTCCCGTTATAGGCTAAGTGAAATAATTATGGCTCTAATTCTATTAATAGTTCTATAATATGATAATAAGTAATTTTGGTATAAAAGAATATCTAATTATTCAAATAGGATCAAGTTGGGTGTTATCGAAAAGCCCTCAAAAAATGCTACGACTTTGAAGAAGAAACCAGAAGCTATTTCGGATCATAAGGGTCCAAAACATCAAAAGAATGAATCTGACCCTAACCCCTAGCCTGCGGGCCAAACCGGCACGGTCCACTGAACCGGCCAACCAAAATACTCATGAAAAGGTCTCGGATCGAGTCAGACAAGTCGAATGAGTCTGTGATCTGACTTGGTCATCTTCTTCAACCTTTACTGAAAATATTCCAAGCGTCGAAACACCAAATACAGCTTAAGTGGTGTACTTCCAAGGTCTCTAGATTATAGACTATAAATCCAAATCGCAGAAACGATGGCTCATTAGAATCACGGGATCAACTTATACAACTATATCCTACTGAATATTTTCCAATTCTAACTTAAACCTATCTAGAAAGTCTCATACTTATTGATACACGTTACTGACTACACACGGTATTTGCTGCGTCGAGTAGTTTTCAAGGACCTATATCTCACTCGTTACTTAACCGATTGGAATAAACTTTATATGTATATAATATCCATCCGGCGTACTACAACTTTCATTTATAGAGATACATCTAGTTATTCCTCTAAGAGACCTAAACTCGTCCCTAGATATTGTCCAGTGAAACAAATACCACTACATAAAATCATGATTTTCATGCATAAGAATTTAATGGTTCCCACTCTATTCTTTTATCTAACAAACACCCAATCATCAAAAAAACATAAAAGAACAAGTAAAAGATGTTACCTTAACTATTTGGACAACTTTCTAACAATTATCCATATCATCAAAATCAAATGAAAATCATCCTCACACCATTTATAAATATGAGCTTCATCAACTTCCATCATCAAGCTTCTTCTCCAACATAAACAATGGTTCACTCTCAATGAAAGAACTCTCTACTGACCTACAAGAATCCTCTCTTCATGAACTCTTAATCATAAACTTTGAATATAACCATTATCGCAATTTCTCTCTACTACTACTATTATCACCTCCATTTAACTATATTTATTTCTCTCATTCTCTATTAAAACCTCTCTATACTTCCTTCTCTCTTTCTCACTAGGTCTCTGTCTTCCTTTCCCCTCTTCTTATCTTCAAACAAGGTGACACAAGATAATAGGATAGTAAAGTCAAATAGGTTTGACTTGACTCAGTTCAGTTGAGTCAGGCATAGTTTTGTTGAGTCAGTTGTCTGTCTCAGACAACTTAAATGTCCTGTAATAAATATGTCTGAATTCTGTCTGTTTTGTAACTTTTTTTCCTCTGCAATACAATTTCTTCTTCTTCTTCTTCTTGTGTTCATCTTTGTTTTACTTTCAATACATCTTGATTATCATGAGATCATAAGAATTCTCATGGTATCAGACTAGCTACGATCCTTATTCAAACGTTAGCAAACCTAAGCAATTTTCTCAATAATTTTTTGGGTTTACATAATTCGGGGTAATATTAGTTCAACAATTTTCCCCCCAAATTAATTTCTAGGGTTCTTACAAGATTTATATGGTAACAACTCGAAGATCTACATATACCAACGTTAATAACAACAACAGCAACAACAGTAGAAGTAACATCAACAGCAACAATACAAACACTTTCTTGTTTTCAGATCTGGAAATTTTTCAATCAAATCATAATCCTAATACAATGGCTTCCGCTGGTAATTCTTGTACTTTACCTTTTATAAATATTTCGAATTTTGTTTCAGTAAAGCTTGACTCGACCAACTTTCTACTTTGGCGAGATCAATTTGAGGGAGTTTTGCTTTCATGTGATCTTTATGGATATGTTAATGATGATATAATTGAACCACCACAGAAAGTTATGGTTGATGGTGTTGAAACAGTTAATCCCGAGTGGGTTTCTTGGAAAAGATTGGATAGATTTGTTTCAACCTGTTTAAAAGCAACCTTTACACCAACAGTTTGTGGTGATGTTCTTGGATTATCTACTGTTAAAGAAATTTGGGATTTTCTTGAACAAAGTTTTAGAAAACAATTTATTGCTAGAAAAAGCATGTTAAGGACTCAATTGAATGGTCTTAAGAAGGAGAATATGTCTATTGTTCAGTATCTACAGAAGATCAAGTCCATATCGAATTCTTTAGCAGCCATTAGTGAAAAAGTTAGTGATGAAGATCTTATGATGTTTGTGTTGAATGGGCTTGGAAGTGAATATGATGTCTTTGTTATTTCATCACAAAATAGGGAGAAACCTTATTCTTTTGGAGAAGTTAAGGAAACTACAGTTAGAGTAGTTTTGACAATAACTGTTACTAGAGGTTGGGCCATAAAGCAATTGGATGTTTCCAATGGTTTTCTGCATGGAGATTTAGTTGAAGATGTTTACATGAAACAACCACCTGGTTTTGAGAGTAAAGAATTTCCACATAGAGTGTGCAAATTGAAAAGAGTCTTTATGAGTTAAAACAAGCTCCAAGGGCTTGGTTTGAAAATTTTAGTGCTTCCTTGCTATCTTATGGATTTGTGAGAACTGTGTCTGACTACTCAATGTTTGTTTATATTGCTGGTTCTGAAATGATGGTTTTGCTACTTTATGTTTATGAATATAATACTTACTGGTTCCTATGAAGCTTTGCTTGCTCATTTGATTAAACATCTCAGTACTGCTTTTGCAATGAAGAAATTAGGGGATTTACATTTTTTTATTGGGAATAGAAGCAACTAGAGAAACTGATAGTATTTTACTCACACAAAAGAAATATACTTTGGAATTGTTGGAGAAGGAATTTTTTTTAGAATGCAATCCTTGTAGCACACCGGTTGCTAAGAGTCCTAGAGTTTCAATATCTGATGGTGTTCTGTTATCTAATGCCTCTGAATATAGGACTATAGTTGGTATGCTTCAATATTTGTGTTTGATAAGACCTGATATTTGTTTTGGGGTTAACTATGTGAGTCATTATATGCATGCTCCTACTGATATTCACATGTTATTAGTTAAGAGAATATTGAGGTACTTGAAGGGTTCAATTGGTGTTGGTATAACAATGAGGAAAGGTGATATTACTTCTTTGACAGCATATACAGATCCTGATTGAGGTAACTGCCCTGAAACAACAAGGTCTACTTGTGGTTATGCTACTTTTCTGGGTTCTTCTTTGGTTTCTTGGTCTAGCAAAAAGCATCCAACTGTCTCTAGGTCTACAGCTGAGGCAGAATATAAGTGTTTGTCAGTAGCTACTGCAGAGTTGGAATGGATTTCATCAGTGCTTTCTGAATTACACATTTCTTTAGCACAGCCTATTACTCTGTATTGTGACAATACAAGTGAAATTTATTTATCAGCTAATCCTATATCTCATTCCAGGGCCAAGCATATAAAGATACATTATCATGTTGTCAGAGAGTTGATCACCAGTGGATTTTTATCAGTACAACACATTACTTCAGAAAACCAGTTATATGATCTTTTCACTAAGGGACTCTATGCACCAGTTTTCAGTTCTTTGTTGCATCAACTGTTAGGTACATCTTTTTCAACAATTACTACTTCTGCTTCCAGCTGATGAAGACTTTACCACTGCTCTATCTACAACTTCTGCTACTTCTTTGAGTTGTGCTCCTTATCATACAAGACATGTTTCTATTTGATTTTCTTGGTTTGCTACTTTTAGAGCTTTGTTCTCTTTTACTTTGTTATTATTCAAACTGTTTTAAGTTAGCCTCTATCAATTTGAGGGGGGCTAATAGGATAGTCAAGTCAAATAGGTTTGACTTGACTCAGTTCAGTTGAGTCAGGCATAGTTTCTTTGAGTCAGTTGTCTGTCTCAGACACTTTAAATATCCTGTAATAAATATGTCTGAATTCAGTCTGTTTTGTAACTTTGTTTCCTCTGCAATACAATTTCTTCTTCTTCTTCTTCTTCTTCTTGTTCTTCTTGTGTTCATCTTTGTTTTACTTTCAATACATCGTGATTATCATGAGAACATAAAAATTCCCATAGGACAAGAAAAAAGAAGAAGATAACTTCTCCTCAAAAAACCGTTTTTAAAAATTCCCAAACGTTTTTAATATCCATTTAAGGTCTTACTATTGGGTGACCTGGGAATTACTAAGAGACAACGTATTACTTAATAGAGGTTCAATGGATACATAGGTACGGTCAACATAGTTTACTTTCGCGATCAGAACTGAGTCAAGGTCAACAGTCGTTTACTAAAGTCAAAGTTCAAACTTCCAAGTGCGATATCTTCTTCGTCCCACGTCCGATTGACGTGTTCTCATAGTCTATTCCGCATAATTTTTCGATATCTATCCAATGGTACTATTTTTTTCCCCAAATTATTGTTAGATTATTCTTATTAATTATTGTTCATATTTAATTAATCGAGTCATTAACTGCTAATCGTCTCTTGACCGGTCGAATAGCGTTGACGATCTTGCGAGTCTTTACATTTTTCTACCAGAAATTCCTTTGCACTGCCTCTAACTCCTTGATTGTAGCATATGGAAGCTTGAAAATATCCATATGATGAAATGGCATTGTATTAAACACATGTTTCACTAAAACAGATCTCCCTTTTTGATTAATAAATTTACCTTTCCATCTGGTTAATCTATTTTTTGGGTTGACCACTAAACTGGAAAAAGTGGTTGTTTTCTTTCTGTTTAAGAACAATGGTATTCCCAAGTATTTCTTAATAGAATCTTACAGTGTCTTGGGTGAAAATGTTTTGAGAAGAAAACAACATATTTGTGGAAGTTAATCTGTTGACATGATATGTCACTGAATGCTTTAATCACCTGAAGAAGATTAGTGACATTTTGAATGTCAGCCTTCGCAAAGATGAGGCAGTCATCCGCAAAGAGCAGGTGACTGACTTGAGGGGCTTTCCTTGAGATCTTGATACCTTGTATTTTTCCATCCATTTCTGCCTTGGCCAGAGAACGTATGAAAACCTCCATAGTCAGCAAACATAAATATGGAGATATTGGATCTCCCTGTCAAATCCCACGAGTTGGATTAAAAGGTTTACAAGGAGCTCCATTTAGAAGGACTTGAATTTCCGAAGTACTTACACATTCCTGAATTAGATCACACCGTTTAGTGCTAGCTAAAACCCATCCTTTTAATAATATTGTTCATAAATGGCCATTCAACTCGGTCAAAAGCCTTTGACATGTCGAGTTTAAAAAACCATATAGTGTTTCTTAGTCTTTTTTATCTTCATACAATGAATTATCTCATGGGAAAGAGTAATGTTATCTCATATTTGCCTCCCTGGTACGTATGCAGCCTGCATGGGTGAAATGATCTTCTCTAACTGCAACTTCAATCGATTGGCCATTATTTTTGAAATCAACTTGTAAGTATAATTGCATAAAGCAATTGGTCTGTAATCTCCAGGAGTTTGAGGCATCTTGCACTTTCGAATGAGGAAGATATTTGTATTATTTATCTTCCTAAGTATTCTTCCTGTCCTAAAAAAAGATTTCACCATCATCTTTGACTACACTCCAGTTGACTTGAAAGAAACCTGGAGGAAAGCAATCCAAGCCCGAAGATTTCCATGGATGCATTTGCTTGCGATTATTATGAATTTCCTCTTCATCTGGTATTCTTGTGAGAGAGATGTTATCTTCTTCAGTAATACATGGAGGAAGGAGATTTAATAAGTCATTATCATCTAGTGGATTAGAAGTTGTCATTATCTCATTCTTCAACTTCATGGAAATAAGACTCTCTGGATTTTGGTCAACTTCATGAAAATGCTTAGAAGGAGATTTAATAAGTCAGTATTCTTGCAGATGAAAATGCTTTGTATTTTGATCAACTTCATGGAAATAAGACTCTCTGGATTTTGTTCTGTAGAAAACTTCTTCACGCTTGTGCCATTCTTCAATCTTTTTCTCAACTTCTTGAACCAGTTGTGTATTATCATTGCCATTAGTGTTCAGTTGCTGAATATCGTATAACTGTTGTTGAAGATCTTTTAGATTGTCTTGTGTGTTACCAAAAGTTGTTCTATTCCAGATGGAGAGATCTCTTCACTAGTGGAAAATAGTAGTTTTACAACCGTCAAAGTAAGTCATAGATACGAGTTAAATGACTTACTTTGGCGGTCGGGGAAAGGGTCGCTGTTTGAGCGTCTTTTTCATTTATGACGTGGCTACGCGGGTCACTGAACAACCTATATCAATGACCGATTTTAACGGTCAAGGTCTTATGACTGACCCCAATCAGTTATAGATATAGATTCTAATATATAAAAAAACATATTCAGACGGGCTGACTAAATTTGTTTGGCCTAACTGAATCTGATTAAATCTCAAATGAGAATTCACATAAAACTCAAATGAAAACCAAATCAAAAATCAAGTTCAATGAAACTGAAATGAAACCTGTACTCATAAATTTAATATGACATTTCCATTAATCAGTCAATGTATTCATTATACAATTTATAACTGAATTCAATTTACACTTGGATTCAAAATCATACAAAAAAAAGATTTAAACCCCGACTTCAGATCAATATAAGTTTTAACTTGTATACTAGTAAGATGAAATCTTAAAGACAAGTGTGATTCACCAGCAGAATGATAAACTACCCTCCTAAATGATAACTGAGCCTGCACTTAATAATAGACTACCTGCAGCAAAAATAAGTCTCCAAAATCAATAAAACCAACATAGAAAGACAAGATGAAAAGCTCTTATGACTTCATCAAAGTATAGGTAAGGATGAGATATACTTCTTACCCTCACAAGCATAACAACATACTAATGAGCGGCTGTTTAGATGTTCTTCTAATATTAGCATCAACTGCAATCCAACTATCTTGACACAAGCGTTGAAAGCCCATTCACTAAATTGTATATTACCTGCAGAATTTACCATGCCCATTAAATCTCAAAGCCTTCTCTTTTTATCACTGCCCTAATGGCCACATTTATTTGTTTTGCCAGGATAGTCTATCACATCTTAAGTGTTCCAATTGTCATTAAATATGACACGAAAGATAGCAAAAGTTGTCCGCTCCCTAAGAACCAAATCCTATTTGGCTCTATAAATGTTAACACCATATGTGTATGATAGAAAAACAGAGAGAAACTCTCTACAACTCCAAAGAGCTGTCTGCTCCATAAGAACCAAATTCTATGTGGCTTTATAAATGTTATGCATTGGAGAATAAAACTTTAACAGATCAGTCACATTAGTGACACGCATACCTTATTGAATTGCACCTGCAAAGAGCTGTCTACTCCCTAAGAACCAAATCCTATTGCTTTTCCGTTACAGTACTATGCTCCTGAAACACAAAAGGAAGTTAAATATATTGTAATTGCATGAAATTAGCAGAATTGTTACAGCTGGTTTCACCAGCTTTTAAAAAACATCTAAATTAAGTAAGCAAATATGAATATCAAAATAGATATTAATATTGAAATGTTACCTAAACTGAAATAACACATCACTCCAGATATCTGCCTGTATAACCACCTTGAGTTGAACCATTTACAGTTGTTGCTCTCAAACCTCTCTTCTTTGCTTTTTTACACCCAACTGATCAATCCTACATGTTCATGCTAGCGAAATATAGCCTTGTTGAGTGAATTTCCCATCTAAAAAAATCAGAGGAAAGTAAGTAAATCAGGAGATATACGGCCAGCACTGAAAGCAAGAAAAAAAATAAGTTGTAAATTAAAGGTGTTACTATTCGAGTGTTATGCTTGAAATACAATGCACATATTAAAGAATCGGAGATATGGATGGCTATTATACAGAAGGTCCTTCCCTGATGTTAAATGCATACGGTGCAAGCGAACCTATATTAATAACAATAGATAGAGTGCGAGTGAGAGATATGCCATGGCAATTGGCCAGGCCTTGGAATAGGGAACAAGGGATAATCACAAATTATATAGAGTTTAAGAAGTGTGTTGCTTTGGTATACCAAACCCCAAGCTTATTCTATAACAATCACGCGGTAATTAGCAGATGCCACTACAAGACAAGATAGAAATTCTAGAATAGATTTTCATCTGACCCACGTGATAAGTAAATGAATATATCACCTCAAAAAGAAAGCACAAACCTTGATTGAAGTCTAACAGGTGAATGGGATTTGGAATAAGCTGCAAAAAAAGAGATTAAAAACAATTGTTCAACGAACGTGTAATGTAGTTATCTTACATATGCTTATCAACAATAAATTGACACAGTCAAACAAATTTTATTTGCATTAATTAGGGAAAAACTTAGTAAATATTATGTAGAAATAAGAGAAATTGGGATAAAGGAAATAAAGAGTATCTGACTCGAGTAGTCTACAAACACGCATAGCCAATCCCTTTCATATAATTATGCAAATTGTGTCCAATCCCTTTTATGGCCAATCTTATCCTGTAAACACGAACCATACAAATACCCAACGATTAGAATCATATTCAGAATCAAAATCACTTAAAATATAAGCTATTCATCCTTTCTAACCAGAAACAATAGCTTACATTTCTCGTTGTTTTGTTGTTCCGAATCTTCAATGATTTCTTGTTTATAGTTTGAGTTTGAGATGAAATCAGTCATATAGACCTGCAAAGCATTCTTAAAGACAACATTATTATTTATGTGAAGTAAACATCTAATATTATGTAGAAAGTATTTTGCAAGGCATTAATACAATATGCTACTTAAGTATTCTACAAGGCAAGAATACTTTCAAGTAGAAAGTCTTCAACATAGTGCAATAAGGACTAATCAACATCTTAAGGAAAAAAAACAAAGGAGTTTTAAAGCTTCACACTCACTTTCCTTTCCTGCGAACTCCTTCTCTGTTAAGCATAACATAGCCCCGAGCACGGTGCAGGATTGAAGCAGGACTTATCTGCAAGATTTCAGATGAAAACTAATCACAATGGTGAACTGAGAATGGATAAATGGTTGCACAGTTAACATTATTGCAAGATTTGAGATGTTAATGCAATAGTATTACCTCCCTACTTGTCCCAAAAGTAGTCATCTTCTTCCATCATCTACAAGACCTTTGAACCACAACAAAATAACCTAAGAAATGGCTAACAAGTGTAAACTGGTTTTTGTACCACATTGAGAATATGAAAAACATTACAATTACATGGCACCACCACCAACTGGACCGAATAATTTGAATAGAGATATTGCAGTTGATGATTCCATTTGTAGCTCCTCTTTGGCACGGAGACTGTTATCATAATTTCGAAGTTATAAACCCATCTAATATAACAGTTAAAAGCCGAGATAAAACGAAACCAAGGGTGAGCGAGAGACTTACTACTATGGTGTTTCGTAAGATGACAAACCTAGTGAAAATAGATGTATGGTAGTCATTTAGAACCCAAAGACTCAAACTCCATACCTGCAACAGCTGATGTTAGTCATTCAGTTGTTCTAATAGACCCATCATAAAGATAATAACAACATTCTCCAATAACATCTTGTTCAAAACAGATTTCTTAATAACTCTGTAAATCAACTTTTCAAAACCCTTATGAAATTAATTGGTTCTTCCAAATCATCCATGTTAGTAAGAACTAAAATTCTTTACATAACCAACAAAACTATAATTACTAAAATTTATTTGAAATCCCTAAAGCTTGGCTAACTGATAATCTGCAAACATCAAAATTAAGCAAAACTTCACCATGATATAAGTGCATACATAGAGATACTAAAATTTCAATGCTTTTCAAAAATAAGCTTAGCAAAGAAGAAACTAAGACTTTTAGGATTCATAGAAATACTAAATCAGACAGGGAAACACAAAGAAACCCAAACCAACTAATTTCAATACAAAATCAAAAGAAAAATCAATCAAAAATTCTACAAATTAAATTTCTACAATTAGGAACTTACATCAGTTGGCCATCGAAATCAGTTAGCCATATTTTCTTCCTTTCACAAGAACACAAGTAACAAGTTCTTAAGTTTTAGAAAATGAATCGAAAAACAAAAACCGAAAGAGGATTCCGATCTTGTGTTTCCTCTTCGATTCAAACTAATGTTTTTCATATCTGTGTGTTTTTATTTACTGTGAACTGTTATTGAGAAATAAAAGGAAATTCATTTCTAATTGATTTTGAGCAGAAAAACTTCATTATAAGTAAGGCACTGATGAAGGTGATGAAGCAAAAAGTTTATGTTTTCGGGTCTGCAGATTTGAAGAGAGAAAGGGGAAAAAAGGTGTTTCTGGATCTGTAGAGGTGAAGAGAGAGAGATGAGCTGAGAAAGGGGAAAAGGGAAAGGCGGAATTAAGGATATAAATCGATCCTACTGTGTCCTAGAAAATCGTGTCACATAATTAACTAGGTCCATCGGTCGTGGGTGCGGGTCCCATTAGAGGGTTATAATGGTAATTAATCAACGACCAACTTTAGATGCTCACGATTTTTTTTTTGTATCAAAGACCGTTTTGACCGGTCTACGGTCAATTGAACGCCATTGAGGGTCGGGGATGTGGGTCAAGAAAACCCCATTTTCCACTAGTGCTTCTTGTTTCTGACATCTTCTTGTCTAGAACAAAACCAGCTGATCCTCTGAACTGTTTAGACCAAGAATTTTTAATTTGGTCTTTGCAGGTTTTATCGCTAAGCCAACATTCAAAAAAATTCCAATTCCTTGCACTACAATAATCATTAGGAGACATATCTAACAAAATAGGACAATGATCAGATGCTAAGAAAGGAAGATGTTTTAAACATGAATCAGGAAAATAAATCAACCAATCTGGGTTTATGAGAACTCTATAAAGAAGATAACGAATTTTACCAGTACCATGTTTGTTACTTGTCCATGTGAATGGATTACCATGATAGCCCAAATCATTTAATCCAACATCTTGAATTATTTGACTAGCTGTAGAAGAAAAAGAGCTACAACATGTGTTTCTAATACTTTCATCCTCATGAAGGGTAAAGTTTAGATCACCTACCAGAACCCAAGGAGCAAATATCTCATAGAGGGTGCAAATATCTTTCAGGAAGTTCCATTGTTTCTTTCTTTCTTGTGGGTATGGGGATCCATAAACACAAGATAATAACCATCTAGGTTTAGCCGGATCACTCTGAACTAAGGAGTTACTCATGTTGTTCTCATGATAGATTATGTCTAGATCAAAGCCATCCTTCCACAAGAGGCATAGACCTCTACTTCTACCAATAGATAGGACAAAAAAATGATTAGGAAAATTTAGGGTTCTAGTATGCTTGAGGATCTTATTAGAGTTGATCTTAGTTTCTTGAAAAAACACTATATATGGGTTAAGCATCCTATTTAAATAAGGCATATAAGTCCTAGCATCCTTTTTTGCAAAACCATTACAGTTCCAGGCAATAATTTTCATATTGAGCTTGAACCAATTTTTTCGTGTAAGACAAGTTATTGCATTGTTTCCGAATCATTATGTATCATCTCATGATTGTTTGTATTATCCATACTAGTAAATGAGCCGGTAACGTTGGAATTATGAGGAAGTACATGGATATTATTAGGGTTCATAGATGGTTCCTAATTCCTCATTCATTTTGATTGCCTATTTTCGTCATTTTCTCCTTCAACATTCATCTCATCCAGCACAGAGTTATGTATGCTTCTTTTATCATCTTTGACTACAGCTACATCTGCTTCATTTTGCAAGATTTCTTCATATTCAGCCGATGTCAGGCTATCAAGGTACAAAAGCCAGGAAATGTTCAGAGTTACCTTTGCTGAGTTACATAGTCTTCTCTTAAGTGAAGAAATCATCCTTGCAAAGCGCAATTTGTCTATTCAATCTAATGTAGAATTAAAAGATTTTCTTGTATCATCTTCTCAAGGTAACTATCATAATTTCCGACCTCCTTACAAGTCTAATTTTTGTGGTTGTGGTCGTGGTTTTCACTTTAGAGGGAGGATTTCATGGTTCTCCTACTTATCGTTTTTACTTTTAGTGATATTTCTTCACCAAGATCAACTACTCCTTTCGAGTTATTTGTCAGGTTTGTTCAAAAATCAATCACACCGCTCTTTAGTGCTACTAACGCAAGAATTTTGCTTATCAAGGTCGTGAACCACCACAAAATCTGTCTTCAATGCTTGCTAGTGATAACATTCTTGGTGAAAATCCGTGGTATATGGATTCTGGTGCAACGAATCATCTCACTTACAATATGGATGACTGTGGTGCTTCTACTTATTATGATAGTTCTGCACAAGTAGCAACTACTAATGGTGAAGGTATGGCTATATCTCACATTAATAACTCTAATGAGTCCTTTTTTTTTTTGAAAAATGTGCTTTATGTTCCAAAATGTGCTCAAAACTTGATTTTTGTTAATCAATTTACTAGAGACAACAATTGTTCTCTTACGTTTACTCCTTATGACTATGTTGCAAATGATCGTCTCTCTCAGAATAAATTATTTTAGGGGATCAGTAAAGGTGGACCGTATCCATTACAATGTCATGTTCATCCCTTAGCAACTTCACCTACCATTTCCACTGCTTTGACATGTATCAAGACCCCTGCAATTTCTTGACACAAAAGATTGGGCCATCCCTCATTTCATACTATGAATAAAGTTTGTAGAAACTTATCATTACCTATTTCTCTACATCAACCACTCTTTTGTAATGACTGCAAGCTTGCTAGAAGCCATAAGAATAGTTATCCTTTACAGTTGTTACATATGGATGTTTGGGGTCCTTCTCATCTTGTATCTGTATCTGGTTACAAATTTTATGTTAATATAGTTGATGATTTTAGTAAATTTTGATGGATTTATCCTCTTGCAGCTAAATCATATTTTAAGACTACCTTATATCCTTTAAGAACTTTGTTGAGAACTTTTTTTCAACCATAATTAAGATGTTGAGAATAGATGGTGGAGTAGAGTTTGTTAATAATGAACTAGGTTCATTTCTTTTAGACAATGAAATTGGACATGAACTTACATGTTACATTTCACATGAGCAGAATGGAGTTGCAGAGTCTAAACACAGATACCTTATAGAGATTAGAAGAGCTTTTCTGATTCAATCTGGTGTACCTGATCATTTTTGGGTTGAGGCATTAACTATGTCAGTAATAGATTACATACAAGATCCTTGCATATGGTCTCTCCCTATGAATTTTTATTCAACAAGGCTCCAGATTATCAGTTTCTTAGAACTTTTGGGTGTTTATGTTTCCCATGGCTTAGGCCTTATACAAAGAATAAACTTGAACCCAGAAGCAAGGCATGTGCATTTTTAGGTTATAGCATTCATCCCAAGGGGTATAGGTGTCTAGATTCTATCACTGGAAAAACTTATATTTCAAGACATGTATAATTTAATGAAGACAGCTCTCCCTTTTTAGCTAATGGTCAATCTTCTACTTGTAATCCGGAGATGTTATCCTCTGTGTCCAATTCTAACACTACACCAAATTCCCTGAATAGTAACTAAAATTCGTAACGACTACTTGCCGTTACGAAATTACCGTTACAAATGGCTGTTACGAAAAGGTTGTAACAAGCTAAAGCCGTTACAAAGTTTTTAAAAATTCGTAACACGTGTCATCCGTTACGATTTTTTTTTATTCAGGCGTGCCATTCACACGCTTGGTCACACTAGGGTCGTAACAGATGTTTGTGCGTGTGCCATTCACACGTCGGTCACACTCGGGTGGTCATATGACCTACCCCTTCAGCCCTTCTCGACTATTCTCTCTTTTCCTTCATTTTTTTCTCCTCCGCTTCACTACTACCATGTTTTTCTCTTCAATGAAGTTTCAACTCTGGTTTTAGTTTCGACCATCCGTATTATCTTTAGAAGATTTCAGTTTCGATTTCATCATCTCTAGCTTCAGTTTCGATTTACTAGTGTAAGTCTTTTATAAATCGATTTTAGGATTTTAGGGTTTCAAAAATCGATTTAGGATTTCAGTTTTTTAACCGATTTTAGTGTTTCTTGTTCTAATATGATTCTTTTTTTCGATTTCAGTTTGTAAACCTGAAGATGGGTTAATTTCCAAGGTGTATGTGTTCATCTATGGATCTGGATTAGTTCATTTTGATTATTTGTTTGATTCATCTAAATAAGTTTATTTCAATTATCTTCTTCTAGACTCGGTATTTCTCTAACGTCTTCTTACTTTATTTGATTTCTCAAATTTGGGTCTCTAGGGTTTTTATTTGCTTATTCTGATTCTCTGTTTGTTCACAGAAGAAGGTGTAATCATCATGTTCTCGAGGATGTTTGGTAATCCTAAAGAAGAAACTAATGCCTTAACAACATTGGATAAATTGAATTGAATTAGGTAATAATACTTACTTTCCTTTGATTCATTTGTTTTTTTTTGGTTATTCGTTAGATTTTGTGGCGTGGCTGTGATTTCCACTTAATCTCTATGTGGGTTTTTAAGGAATCATGTCTTTCATAGTCCTGTGATGGTTTTATGAGACTAGTAACTCCTATCCTATTAAAAATTTCCTGTTGAGTTACAAGGTTATTGCAAAGAAGTTTAAATTTCATTAACAAGTATTAGTATCTGATGGCCACTCAGGGTCCAATAGAAACACTAGTTACCATTGACATTGGTCTATGTGCTTGAATTGGTTAATTTTTCAGCATTGGTAGCATGTTAACAACTGCTTAACTGTTCAGATGCACATGTGATGATAACATAAATTAGGGATCTACCAGTCTGCCAAATATAAGCACCAAGTCCTGTAATTTGCTTGTCTGGTTATTCTTTTTAGACTGGAGATATTCATATAGGACATGGCGCTTGGGTCTATCATATACATTTCTATGAAACTTATGTTACTTAGGCCTAAACAGATTCTCAAAAAAATCTTCCAGAAGATCTTTTCACATGGATGAGACCCCTACTTGTCCTACAACTGTGATAAAATATGTGCTTCATACACCCTTGTTTATAAGTTTGTGTTTAAGCAATATCGAGACCTTTAGTAGAGAGGATCAAAACCACAATAACATGATTCCAGATAACCTCAACTATTTGCAGCACTTAACTCAAAGCTAAGAATGAGCCAAACTTTTATGTTTATAAGTGCATCAGAAGTAATTCAAACCTTTATGTTTTCCCTTAGGTTTTATCTGGCCAGTGATACATATCTCTTTATTGTTTACATACGATTGTAGGTATATGGAGCTCTGCGAATGTCTGTTAAAGTTTTCTTGATGCTGAACTCCAAGATACTAATAGATGGTGGTGCCGATTCTCTTATTGCAATATCTCTGCTTGAGGCTATTAACGTGGTTGTTCTTAACATTGTTCACAAGTATTGTTTCTTGTTCGGCTTAATCTGCACTAGTTTGAGTTCGCCCTTGATGCATCTTTACCTGCATAGTAATTGAAGGAATCTCTTTTGTTTATGTGAAGGTTGGTCCAAGATCTGTTTTGTAGGGTCCATTACAAAATGCCACTACTAGCGATATGTAAGATCGCTTGCTGTCTTTGTGATTTTCTGGTTTCTCCAGTTTTCCAATTTTCCTGTCATTATGTCGTTAGCTGAAGTTGTTATTGTCTATTTATGCTAGGACCCCAAGGCTCTATTATGAGCTTGTGGAATGCGAATTCCCTAGGGAAATGCTACAGCCGCCTGAAGATTGCAATGTTAACTTCTCATTGTCCTTCACTATTCAGGTTTGTCTTTTTTTTATTTTAAATCAACTGCAGAAGATTTGAGGGAGAAATAGTACGCGAGAGAATGCGAAGACTATTATATGAGTTCTGCATCTTTTAGTTTTATCTTATATGCTCTTATTAAGTTCTAAACAGATATCGTATTATCTTTAAGCCACAAATAACTTAGAAATTCTCTTTAAGTTACCACTTGACCTTATTCAATATATGAGTTCCATCCTTGCACATGATTTGAAGAGCCAGAAAATGAAGATGGAGGCAGAAGAGAGACTTAAATATTGTAAATATTTGTTACAAGCTCTTTTACCAGTCTTAAATCAAATCCACGAAGAGCAAACAATTTAAAAGGAGCTCGAGGCGAAGATTCAAGGTGCCTGGCTTAAGCTTGTTCATCATTCACCTTTTTTCTATTGTCCGTTTTTTAGTTAAGAAATATGTTTCTTTACTTAGAATAAATATTCACCAAGATCAAAGTAATGTATGTTGGAAAGTGCTGGTTGTGCGTCCATATGAAGGGTTCGCGTGGGATATGCATTTCCTTATCAGTTATTTTCTTTTCTTCTAAGTATCCAGTCTATTTGAGCAGGAACATCACCTTCTAGGTAACTAGTCTGTTTGAACTGTATTACAGAAACACAGATGATGTGGACAAGACGATGGATGAGATTAATGAGCAGACTGAGAACATGAAGCAGGTTCAGGGAGCGTTGTCAAACCCCATTGGAGCAGCTACTGACTTTGATGAGGTAACCTTTTGCATTTTATTTATATTCGTTAAGATTAAAATTAACCTTGACCGGAGAGTTATAGTTAGTTATCTTTGTTGGTTGTCGGATGAATTGGAATCTGAACTCGAGGAGTTGGAAGGAGCTCAGTTGGAGGAACAACTTTTACAACCTGCAACCCAAAGTCAGGTTCAAATCAAGGTAAAAATTTCAGTGGTTTCATGTAGTTTAGCATTTCTTTAGAGTACTGTGTGTTTTTTGTTTTTTGTTTTGTTTGGGATATTGTTGTCGAATCTCGAATAACAGTTTATGGTGATTGCTTGTGCAGACTCAAGCGAATTGCCCTACTACTAGCTTCTTTGGGTGTTAAATTGGGAAGCCTTTGTCGTGAGAAGAATCATCTCCTAATTGTCTGTCGGTAATGGTCCTTGCTTAAACATTTAGTATAAGAAAACAAAATCGATATACATTGCAGACACAATTCTTATATACCCATTTCAACTGTTTTATGTTATATTGTTTTAGCTATTGCTGGTATAATCTTTTGAACACCATTATTAGTTTCTGATACATTTTTTTTCTTATTCTTGCAGAGACCTTCACTTTCATGTTCTCTTATGACTTTCATCGGGTCTTTTTATATCTTCATCTAGTTAACCATCTAAAATAGTGGAATTGATCCTGATGCATTTATGGGAGGACAAGAGGGCTTATACCCCTGAAATCATATTCAAGCAAGAGGTTCTACCATTAAATGGCAGCCATTAAGTCCCTTTGCACTGCAAGTTTTGAGTAATTTTCTGCTTATTTAGAGAATGAACTGAACTTGGGAACTTAGTAGGTTTCTATGACTTTCCTCAGAATTCGATACTTAACAATAAATTATTTTTTTGGGTACTTAATAGAACTTTTATTCTTTTTGAATTTGTACTCTTTTTTGAATTGATTGAATGTTGATATGAATTGATTGATTGAAGAATGTATTGAATGTGGATTATGGATAGAATGAAAGATGTATGCAGGATATTTGGAATGCCAGGCGTATTTTCGGCAGAAAATGAACTGTCGGTCAATGTTGACTGGCAGTAATTTTTTTGTTGTTACAAAAATATTCGTAACTGCTCACAGGTGTTACGACTGTCAGGTTACAAAAATTTCGTAACGGCTCTCGCCTATTACGACTCGCCACGTAGTAATGGCTCATGCCTGTTACAAACGCTGTTACAATCCAAATTTCGTAACGGCCACATTGCCGTTACAAAAAAAAATGTAATACCGCTTTTTGAAACAGGTAAAAGCCGTTACAACCCCTTTTAGTAACGGCTCAGTTCTGTTTCTAATCCCAAAATTTGGTGTAGTGTAACCCTTCACATGAAATCATTCTTCCATCTCCAGCATCATCCACTTAAAACTCTGCATCATTATCCTCCGCAATTTCAGCTCCAACACCAGTTTCTGACAACATTTCTACAGTACCAATTTCTTCAGTTTCTCCTTATTCATCTACAACATCTTCTGATAATACAAATTCAGCATCTGTCACCAATGATATATGAGCTACTTCTTCTCATTCCATGACTGCAAGACCAAAAAATGGTATCTCCAAACCTAAAGTGTTTCTTGAAACTAGACATTTATTACCTGAAGCTTATATGAGCATGCATGGTTCCATTTAAAATACCTACCACTTTTGCTCAAGCAAACAAGAACCAAAAATGGCAAACTGCTCTTCATAATGAAAAAAATGCTCTAGATGCTGCTTCTGCATGGATCCTAGTTCCTCCTCATCCATCTCAAAATATTGTAGGTTGTAAATGGGTGTTTCAGATTAAGGAAAATGCTGATGGTACTATTGACATATACAAAGCAAGACTGGTTACTAAAGGTTTCAATCATCTAGAAGGAGTAGACTATACAGATACATTTAGTCTTGTGGTTAAACCCACTATTATCAGACTTATTGTATCTCTGACAGTGAACTCCAATTGGACTCTCAATCAACTTGATGTCACTAATGCCTTCCTTCATGACTCTCTCAAAGAAGATGTATATATTACTCAACCTTCAGGTTTTGTTGATGCTGCACATCCTAACTATGTCTGTAAACTTCAAAAATCCTTGTATGGCTTAAAGAAAGCTCCAAGATCCTGGTATGAAAGGTTTGTTGATGCTTTAGTAGCACTTGATTTCCGACCTTCTTTAGCTAACTCTTCATTATTGATTCACTAGTCCAACTCTCAAATCACTATCATTTTAGTGTATGTGGATGATATTATTATCACTGGTAGTTCGGTTTCCTTCTGCAACCATGTTATCTAAAGCTTGCAGGAACAATTTCCTTTCAAAGAGTTATGTGAACTACACAATTTCTTGGCTTGGAAGTTAAAAGATCTGTTGACATATTTTTCTATCTCAAACTAAATATGCACTTGAAATTCTTGAGAAAACCAATTTAGTAGGTATCAGACCTTGCTTTACACCTTGTCCCGCTTCTTTCAAACTTACTCTCACTAAATGGGAATTACTATCCAATCCTACTAAATTTAGATCTATTGTGGGTGTACTTCAATATTTAACATGGACAAGATCCTTTGCAGTCAATCAGGTGTGCCACTTCATGCACTCACCAACTACTTCTCTTCTGCAAGCTGCTAAAAGGATATTAAGATATATTAAGGGCACACTTGGTCATGGATTTTTTTTTAAGCAAGGCTTCACAGCACTTCAAGGTTATACAGATGCAGATTGGGCAGGATATCCAACTACCAGAAGATCTACTATTGGTTATTGTGTATTTTTTGGAGGAAATCATGTATCTTGGTCATCTAAGAAGAAAGCTATTGTTTCGAGGTCTAGTACTGAAGATGAATATGGATCCTTAGCCTCCGCAGCAGCTGAAATTGTTTGGCTCTGTCAGCTTCTAAGGGATTTACATATTTTTGTTTCTGATCCTCCTCTTCTACTGTGTGACAACAAAAGTTTTATTGCCTTAGCCTCAAATCCTGTGTTTCAAAGCAGGACGAAATATTTTCCAATAGACTTTCATATTTGTTACAGAATTGGATCACAACTACTCTTTGCAGGTTCAGTATATTTCAACTGATGCTCAAGTTGCTGATGTGCTTACAAAAGGGTTGGCTACTCCCTGATTTGAATTTCTGAAGAACAAGCTCAAGGTGCTGAAGCCTCTTGTGCTTGAGGGAGGGTAATTGAGACAGTGTTATTATTGCTTTTCTCGTACGGCTCTTTTATCTCTTACACTTCATTTATTTCCGTGTATCTGATTAGGATATAACTGTAACTGATAGAGTACACGTGTCTCTGTCTAATTGGTTATGTGTCTCTGTCTAGTGATGGTAACGGTTTCTTGAGTTACCATTTTCTTTCATTTGTCGGTCACATATAAAACTCTGCAACTCTCCCTCTATTGTAAGCTTTTGTGTAATGAAATTGTTCTGATAATTCCATGACAAATAGATCCTCCTTTGGAGTATAATTTCCACCTGCCCTAGGAGACTTAGGTTAAGTGGCAAGTCAATAGCTACAGAGAACTCCTCCCATTGCTTCTAATTTATTTCCCAATTATCCTGTGCTTGAGGACTTTTTACTAGCCAAATGAAGTCCATATAAGAAGATAGCAGGGGGAGACAATAAGCCATAATATCGTTGTCGGGCAACTTTAATTACTAGTATTTAACTGTGTCACTGTTACAGGTATATATGCCAATCAGAGAACACAGCTATATCGACCGATTGATGGCCAAGGATTGATTTTATGAGTCATTGACATAAGAATTGACCTGCTTTTTCATCACTATAAAAGCTGCTACTGTTGTACGACACCTGATGCACTGTGATCATCATTATATCTCTATTTAGTGATGAATATATATTTTTCTTATGAAACATTTAATGATGAATTTGATGGATTTTTCGTACTGTACGTATACTTGTAAATTGGATCCACCAGGCATAAACTGTCAGACAGACACGTTTTCGGAGAAAAAACTAGTATGTATACTGCTATAAGTTGAAGTCAATCTGTAGTTTAGTCAATTATAGTAAAGAACTAAGATACCAATGATCCTACACTACAGTGACCGTGATAAATTCGGTCAGAAATCCCGGGAAATTAGTAATCAAGCATCTTTAGCCGAGAAACCCCTCAAACGACGATTTAACATTCTTGATCAATCAAAACCTACCGATAGTTTCTTCGGCAAATTGACCCGAGAGGGGAATGAATGGTTTATGGAAGTCCTCTACCATTGGCATTATCAGTGGGTAAAGGTGGGACCGGGGCATTTGTTTGATGCGGGATCAGTGGGTAAAGGTGGGACTAGGGCATTTGTTTGATGCCGGATCAGTGGGTAAAGGTGGGACTAGGGCATTTGTTTGATGCGGGATCAGTGGGTAAAGGTGGGACCAGGGCATTTGTTTGATGCCGGACCTTTGTCGGGATTGTTAGTTGGTAAACCTAGCATTTCCGAAACTATTTACACATTATTCTTCGCCACAAAATGGGTACTGATACATGCACCGACTGGAAATCCCGCAGAAAATTACCACCTTTTTAGGTGGTGGGTCCCACAATCATCTCTCACCGGAGATTCTGCGGGATTTCCCTCGCGATGTTTATCATTCCCGACCAAATAATTATGTTTGTCATCCATATGCTGAAACCGTGTCAACCACATCTAGGAAACTAGACTCTAATGGTATATATATATATAAATAGATCTCTCCATATATATAGTTCACAAGGAACCGGCTAGGCATAGCTTTACACATTGACTGGTACATGTTCTTCTACGTCCGCCGAGTTTTGTTGAAAAGTAAATTTATCTAAGAGAGAACCATCCACCACATCTAACTTTTACTTGGGGGTCGGCTGGTTAAATCGTTGAAGTACCAACTAGCAAGTAAAACCAAAGCTTTTATTGTTGTGGAGGATCCCCTCACACTTTTATTATCAACACTATCTCACACGTGGGACCACATTTTTGCGAATAAAAACCAAACCGTAACGGAATTTAAGCTAATATTTTGGGGATATATTATTATTACATAGATCTACATTCCTACCCAAAATGAGCATATTCCGAAACGTATAACACCGCCATCTACTACTTTGAAAATGAACAGTTGAAAATCAATAGATTTATAGCCGTCGAAATTAAGACCGGTAGATTGTGAGGTTTTATATTTCGGAATGTGCTCATTTTTGGTAGGTATATAGAACTTGGTAAGAGGAGCATATCCTCAAAAAATTAGCTTCAAATTCGTTACGGTTTGGTTTTTATTCATGAAAATGACGTCCAACGTGTGAGATAGTGTGATAATAATAGTGTGGAGGGATCCTTTATTGTTTAACCGATTTTGTCACTTGTACACCCGGGGTGTAGGCCGATACTGGCTGAGGTGTTACCCCCC
>JAJJMB010008385.1:580074-630494 GCA_023531105.1 Papaver atlanticum | reverse complement strand
GTTCCTCTAAACCACTATAGGCTTCGTAATCAAAAGGAAAAACTACATCGTCTAAAACGGTGGTATCACTAATCAAATCCTCGTCCTTTTGAATAGGTGAATAATCATAAAAATTATTTGGATTTGAACTAGAAATAATATAATCATTACAAAGCTCAATTGGATTAATAGTTTCCTGATCACTATGCCTACATATTTCAGATTCTACATTATTACTATCCTCCTCCTCATCATCATAATATAATTTCTGACATTCAAGAATTCTTAATCTTTGTTCCAAACAAAGCGTTCTGTGTTTATAATACTTCTCGTAGATCATTAGATGTGATTCCTCGCTTACCGTTGGAACATCCCAATGTCGTTTCCCTTGCATATATTCACCAAGAGTTATTTTAGATGACGTCTCCAGATAATGAGAATTTCTACGCTTATAGTCTCGTAACGTCATCTCAGGCGGCGTCTCCTGATAATGAGAAATTCTACTCATATACTCTCGTAACGTCATCTCAGGTGGCGTCTCCTGATAATGAGAATTTCTACTCATATACAGCGGTAGAGATACCGAAAAAAAGCTTAGGGAGAACAGATCCCCTGGTGGTCACAATAATTGCAGAGTGAAAAGAAAGAAGTGAAAGCGTCGGAAGAATGGGCGGTAGATAGAATCTTGATGGACATGGGCAGTTCGGTAGATATTTTATTATACCGCGCATTCAGGAGCATGGGATACAAGGACGCGGATCTAACGCGCTCTACATACAACATTCATGGTTTCAATAAAACGATAACAAAACCAAAAGGTGAGATAACCATGCGAATACTATTGGGAGAAATAGAAACGCAAGTAACCTTGTGCGTAGTTGATGTAGAGTCACCATACAATATGCTATTGGGACAACCTTGGGTGCATGCGATAAAATGTGTGGCGTCAACTCTTCATCAGTGCGTGCATTTCCCAATACCAAGTGGAATAGGCGAAATTAAGGGAGGTGCTAGGAGTGCGAAAGTCTGCGGTCAAATAGAGGTAAAGAACTATGAAGGACGCGCAAAGAAGCAAAAATATCGATGGAGGAAAGCAAAAGAATCGAGAAAGGAAGAAGAACTAAGAATATACATGATATGAGCACAGGAGGGAAAGGGAATACCAAGTGAGATACCAGATAAGTAAGGTGAACCAGTACATAAAATAAAAGAGCCATCACCATTAGGAGAACCAAAAGCCAATTTCACCGCGGCAGAACCAACAAAAGAAATAAATGTTGGGATAGAAGAAGAACCAAAGATGTTGAAAATCAGAACTAAGATGGGCAAAGAAGAAGAAGAAAAGACGATCAACCTTCTGCGGGAATATAAAGAATCTTCGCATGGAGCATGGACGAGATGCCAGGAAAAGACCCTTCTATCGCATGACACAAGTTGGATATCAACAAGAACGCGCGGCCATTCAAGCAGAGAGTAAGGAAGATAAAAACAACATATCATCCTCAAATAGAAGAAGAGTTACAAAAGATGCTAGACGCAGGAATAATAAGGCCAGCAAATTACCCAGAATGGATAGCAAACATGGTGGTCGTACAAAAGAAAAATAAAGGTATACGGATCTGCATCAACTTCAACGATCTAAATAAAGCATGTCCAAAGGACAGTTTCCCCCTACCAGATATACCACAAATGGTGGAAGCAGCATCAGGTAACGACAGGTTATCACTTATGGACGGATATTATGGATATAATCAAATCCCTTTGGCGGAAGAAGATAAAGAACACACGGCTTTCTTTGTCTCAAGAGGATTATATTGTTATACAAGAATGCCACTTGGCTTAAAAAATGCAGGTGCGACATATCAAAAAATGGTAGAAAAGATATTCGCGAAATGGGTGCACATAACATTGGAAGTCTACGTGGATGATATGCTAGTGAAGAGCAAAAAGGAAGCAGATCATGTTGAAGACTTGAAGGAAATATTTGAACAGATGCGGCAATTTAAGATGAAGATAAATCCGGCAAAGTGCATCTTTGGAGTTGCATCGGGGAAATTTTTATGTTACATTGTATCAAAAGAAGGAATTGAAGTGGATCCAGAAAAGGTGCAAGCGGTCCGTGATATGCCATCACCCGCAACAATAAAAGACGTGCAGAAATTGAATGGGCTACTAGCTTCGTTAGGGCGGTTCATCTCGCGCTCCTCAGATAAATGCAAGCACTTCTTTAATATCTTGAAGAAAGGAACAAAATTCGAATTGACGGAAGAATGCGAGAAAGCACTACAAAGTATTAAGGATTACTTAATGAATTTATCTATTTTGCAGAAAGCAGAGCCAGGAGAAGAACTATTAATATACTTAGCATCAACACCGCACGCGTTAAGTGCCGTACTGCTGTGTCTAGATGGAGGAATTGAAAAACCAATCTACTACATAAGTAAAACTTATAATTCCGCAGAGAAAAATTACACAAAGGTTGAAAAGCTGATCCTCGCAAGGTCAAAGTTCTAACAAAGGTACCAATTAAATCTATAATGAAGAATTCGAAAATATCAGGAAGACTAGAAAGATGGAACGCACAGATAGGACAATTTGGAGTTAAGTACGAGATACTATCTTCACCAAAATCCCATGTTATTGCGGACTTCTTGGAAGAATTTCCATTAGAAGAAGACGAAGGTGTAGGAGAAATGATGGATATAGATGAAGATCAAGGAAATCCCAAAGATTTGTTAACAGAGCGTAACTCAAATAGATGGGAGATATTGGTGGATGGATCATCAAATGAAGAAGGAAACGGAATTGGAATAGTATTCATTTCACCAAAAGGAGCAAGAATAGCTTACTCATTTAGATTGGAGTTCACATCCACCAATAATGAAACCGAATACGAAGCAGTGGTGCACGCGTTAAAGCTGGCAATTGAAATGAAGTTAGAGGAGGTTAAAATAACTAGTGATTCACAATTGGTAATACGCCAAATACAAGGGTTGTATAGCAAAAATGAGCCATCTCTTCAAAAATACAAGCAACTATTTGAAGAACTTTCTCCAAAAATTGAAAACATAAGTTGGAGGCACATATGCAGGAAAGATAATCGATTCACAGACGCACTGGCATTCGTTTCCGCAAGATACATAAAGATAAAGACGCTCTCTTTCCCCACAATCAAAAAAGAAGAATAAGAAGACGCAGACGTAATGATGGTGGAAGATGCGAAAGAAAGACAAGCGAATAAAGACGCAAACTGGAGGGATCAACTTCATTTATACCTGGAAAAAGGACAAGTCCCAAGAAACAGATTAGAGGCGCACAAGTTGAAGAGACGGGTGACAAATTATGAATTAAGAGAAGGCGTACTTTATCGAAAATCTTTCCTTGGACCATCACTTTGATATTTAACACGGAAAGAAGGAATGGAAATCTTGAAGGCAATACACTATGGAGACGCAGGGAACCATAGTGGAGGAAGGTCTTTAGCTTATAAAACAAAAATGCAAGGGTACTACTGGCCCTACATGCATGAGGACGCAAAAGAAGTATCTAGGAGGTGTGAAGAATGCCAACGTCATGGGAAAAGGATACATGCACCAGGAGCGACGCTAAACTAATCAACAAGTGTGTGGCCATTTGAGAAATGGGGCCTAGACATTGTAGGTCCATTTATACCAGGAACGGGGCAGAGGAGATACTTAATAGTAGCAACAGACTACTTTACAAAGTGGGCGGAGGTGAAAGAAGTTCAACATATTCGAGATCGAGATGTATTCACATTCATATTTGAAAATATCATTTGCAGATTTGGAATTCCTGTGCAATTAGTCTCCGACAATGGAAAGCAATTTGGGGGCGAAAACACAGAGATGCGTCTTAACGCGTTCAAGATCCAAAGCGGAAAGTCAACTCCTCTATATCCGCAGAGGGATAAGAGGAGTTGACTTTCCGCTTAGGGTGCGGTCTTGTAACCATAAGCCATATCGGCAGAGGGATAAGAGGCCGCGAACACAAATGATTGTTGCATCACTGGATGGGAAGAGCCCACCTTAACCCGGTAGGGGTAAGCTTCCTTGAAGGGGAAGTCAGGGGGAATATAAGGACGACACCCTCCATTAGGGAGATGAATTGTGTCAAAGACGTCAATATCATGAGACTTTTAGTCACGGGAGTAATAAGACTTGTCGTATCGACGCATCAATACATCCTGCAGAGGCAAAAAATCTAAGAAATGATAAGGCAAGATCAATGGGTCATTACCTGAAAGGGCAATGACCGCCTGCGATTTTGCCGCATAATAATATCCTAAGACAAAGATAAGGGGGAGGATGATAAGACCTCTAACTAGGGGGCCCAATAAAACCTCAAGATAAAACCCCAAGATCATTTTAAAATTTAACAATTACTATTTTGCAGGGGAAGAACCCGTAAGTAATGCACAAAGAAACAACAAAGGGAAGAAAATACTTAAAGATTAAATGATGCACGGATATAACCGCACGAGGATAAAAAGTATTTCTAACAAGAGGAATAATAGAGGCAAGTATGGGATTAACAAAAAGGAGGTATTATTCCCCTTGTTAGAGGCAATCTTATACAAACACCTTCTGTTCGCTCTGTCTCGGGAAGAGGAAATTGCTACTGAAAGTCTCCCATGATCTTTACGAGCCTTAGCCAGATCAGACCTCAGATTTGAGATGGTAGATTGATATGACCTCTCAGATACTGCAAAAAAGATATAAAATTATAATCAGGGAAAAAATTTCGCAGATACAAAGTACGAGTAATTGAAAAACACAAGTAAACTGAGGCAGTCAGCTCGATGTGACTACCTTCCCTCTGAGAAACAAGATATTGAGATAAAGCGAGACCACTATTTTTCATATCTTCCATACACTTATCAAAATCATCACCAATTAAACCTTGAAGACGAGATCGAATGTTCTTTTCATCTTGGGGGAGAAAGGCATTTTCCTTTACTAGGATGTCATAAGACCCCTTTAACTGTGCGTGTTCTTCTCGGAGTATATTCATATCTACAGTCACTTTTATCTTTCTTTGAATGATCTTCTCATTCTCTAAGGTCAAATTCTTCACGCTTTTCATACCTCATCGTGTTGATTTCTTAGAGTGCGAAAAGATTCCTTTAGATCATCGCATGCTTTTTGAAGAACAAGATATTAGCGCGTAAACATCGCTTTCTCATTTTCAAAAAACCGCTTCTCTTCGCCAAGGACGCGGTTTTCATCTGATAGAGTTTTATTTCTTAAATCAGCACTTAGCAATGACCTCGAAAGGTTTGATAATCGGGAGCTTAGAAAATCATTTTGATTACATAAATGAAGGTTTTCATTCTTCAAAATATCAATTTGGTCAAGCAGATATGAATATTCGTTAGTTAATTGATCTAGTTGATTCTGCAACCTCTCATTATCCGCACGGGCATCCTTAGCAGAGTGTTGGTAATCATATCTTTCCATGATGCGCTTCTGGTTTAAGTCTTTACATATGTGCGAAGGAATTCAAAATGTTGACGCGAACGAAATAAAATTCAGAAGTGAAAAAAATAAGAGAAAGAAAAACACACCTCTGAGATCTTGATTCTTCTTACGAAGATCATCAGATACAAGAGATTCAGCTTGAATATCCCTCTTTAGCTTGGCATTTTGACTAGTAAGCTCTAGAATGGTACGGCTAGACTCAGAAAATCCCTCGGTCTGGACTACGCGGCGACGAGATTCCTAAGGAAAAAACAACACAGGTATAAAGACGCAGTAAAACAATACAAAGTGAAAAGTGCAAGTAGAAGGACGCATACCAAGAGATCAAAGGAAAGATTAACGCATGGATCGAGCTGTGAGAAGATTTCGCTCCTAGTGGATTTATCCGGTGGAGAATCACATAACAGCTTGGAAAGAGCATCAATAATGCGAAGTTTGGCAGGATCACTAATAGATGAACGAGCGGCATTAATGATATCCGCTAAGGACTGGGTAGCAGCACCAACACCTTCAAAAACTACTTTATCAGCAGAGGTGGCCCCTAGAGAAGAAGAAATGACTATGGGGGGAGGAGGAGTAATCACGGAAGAAGTGATATCCTTTGAAACGGGAGCGGTTATATCTTTCACTGATACGGGAATATTCACAAAAGTGGAAACGGTAGTAACTTCATTCGGCATGGTAATACACTCGGAAGTAAGAGCGGTGATGTTCTTTATCAAAGTTGTTTTCTCAGAATCGATGACTTCCTTAAGAGGCACAGAGACATTCAAAGAAGCAGGGGCAACTGCGTCCTTCAAAGGGATGTCAACAGCATCGTTAGAAGAGACTTACTGCTAGGGGCGGGATTTACATGTGAGCTCCGGAATGACAAGAGAAGTGTTAATTGTAGGGGCGCGGCGAACTCTCTTGACCTTCTTCTTCCCACAATGAACTTCGCACTTAGTATCCTTTGAAGAACAACGCAGATAAGAAACAGAGGCAACAATATTGTCTAAAAGAGAAGAAGGTATTTCTTACTACCTTGTTATGCGAAGGCTTACTCTTGCGAGATTCATCATCTTTAGGGATCGAAGAAGATTTCGGATTTGGAACTTTAATACGAAGATTACCAGAGGAGGAACTTTTGCTGCAACAAAGCCAGTATGGGAATGTAAAAAACAGTAGCAGATCAACAATGGCAGAACAGTAGCATATCAACAATAGCAGAACAGTAGCAGATCAACAATGGAAGATGGAAATTGAAAAGAAAGAAAAACAAGATAACAATGATAACAGAATACACTAACCTTGAATGAGAATCCATGAGATTCAAAGAAGAACAACACAGGGGAAATCTTTAAATGAAGGATGAAGACTTCGAAAGGGTGAAGATGAAGAAAATTCACAGAGAAGAAGAAGGAAAGTAAAGAAAAAATTATCTCTCCTCACCTCAGTCAATAAATAGGGAAAAGAGACAACCGGTTAAATCAAGACGTGCCGGTTGAAAAGGGAAAAAGTCAACACATGTAGACGGTTAAGCCAAAATCACGGAAACATGTCAGTCGAAAAGAATACGAAGAGATGAATTGGTGAGGCAACATAACAAACTAGAGTTCCTCATACCGCTCATTTTCTCAAAAGAACGATATGAGAAGAGGCAAAATGTGGGTACAAAATACCGCACACTCATTTGGTATGCGAAGTAACTCCTTAGTAGTAAGAGAATACGAACGCGTACGACATATCCCCACCTAAGTCACGATAAAAGTGTGAAGATCTATGCGGCAGTGAAGAAATCATGCGGTAATGTAAATATCTAAGCGACGTTGACGCGCGTCAGATCCGAAAGTATGGGCTTTATTAGCTGTCCTCCACTATGTAAACTCCTATAAAAGGAGAGAGAGACCCTTGTGTGTGGAGAGATCTTTTTGATGAGCCGAGATTAAATATTTAGGAGAAAGAGAGTTATTTGCTTTCCAAGTTAGGGTTTTCCCTCATCATCTTTGTACTTGTTCTAAGATTTAATAAAAGATTTTGAGTATTTCATCATGGTTTCTTAGATTACTTCATAGATTATCAATATGGTGTGGTTATAGGATTTCCTGCAACTACACTTCCACCAATTTATTGGAGTGAACTGCAATCTTCTGGATATTGAAATATGAATAGAAGAAATTAAAGGTAATTAAAGGTGTTGCAACTGATCGTATTTACTTGTGATATAAGTAAATAGGACTAGAACACCGCTACCACGGTAGGAGGGCCGACTGAAGAAAAACGAAATACCACTGCAATGGGACTATAAAAGAAAATTTTCCACCAAATAAACGATGGCGGAGAGGGCACGGCATAATATTGAGTTATACACGGTGTTCTAGTGGATAACCCGTATCATAATGGCACAAAATCATTGTGATAAATATGTATTTTTATTCTTTTAGCAAACATCGATTTGATCTGCTTGATTGGTGTAATAGATTTATCTATTTGCAGATGATAAGTATTATCTAATTGGAGATATAACAAGTATTAACGTAAATATCCCACTGTCGATGGTATCACCCAGGAGGAGTTGAGAACTATGTCATTCTGTTTGTCGTCTGAACATAAATAAAACTCCCATTTCCAATGCAACGGAACTTTTTTTTTTTATTATTATATTTTTTTATTATTTGCTCTGTATAATCGAATATCCCAAAAACTCAAACTACCTCTTCTTCTTCTTCATCAGTTCCTTTTACAAATCTTCAATTACATATCAATTTTTTAGTAGATTTTTGTGTGTTGCCCAGATTTACTCTAATATTAATTAGGGTAAATTTGGGTAACATTTAAATTAGGTTTTTATGCTTTCAATAAAACTTGTCCTTGTTTTACAGGGATATTAGAGTCAGGTTTTGTATATATTTCTCCTGATCGTCTTCTAATGGCTGACTATTGTCATTATGAAGAATATAATAGCCTTAATGGCACTTTGTTAACATGTGATGGTATGTTCATGTATATTGTTGACGACGATTTTCTCCGGCGTGACGTAGGTCTCTGCAACTCGATACAAGATCCATGGCTACCGGTTCTAATCTTGATTATGATGTTATGTGCTTATTACTCCTTGCTATGGGAGCATCAATATTTGAAGAAGTTATCCAATATTTGAATATCTACTCAATATTTTTAATGTGTGTTAGATCTTCTGTATTAGGGGCTCTCATTAAATGTATTTTTTACTATTCTTTATTGATGATGTATGAATTTCTATCACTTGTTAATATAATTATTTACATTTTATTAATATAATTATTCCAGGGGCTCTCGGTATATCCCTAAAAAGTGAAATCACATACTTTCAACACCTGGAGGAAATCGACCATGCGTCTGACCACCTTTTGGGGTCGTACTACAGGCAGTTAAAGAAACCCCGACAAAAATGGCTTCAACATGTATACTCAATCTCTCTCTTCACTTAAACCCTCTCGTAAAACTAAAATCGTCCAAATCAAAAACCACTAAACTCTTCACTACTTCTTCTTCTTCAACTCAAAGATTTCCCAAATTCAGCAATGGCTTCTTCCACTCTTCGCAAGGTAAATCCAGCGACTATAATAAACAGTGGGATATTTATGTCGAACTGGCTCATTAAGCACAAGATTTAACAACACCATTTTTGGCCCAAGATTTCACTTTTACAATTGCGTTTTGATTTTTCGTGTGATGTGATATATCCCTACATATTCCAGAAAAGGGGCTTTTTAAATTAAACTTTTAATTTGATATTTTTCTTTGCCTTCGATTCATTTAATCTTGAATTTCTTATAATTTTAATTTTTCATGAAATTATGTAGTGGTGGTGGATATGGTGGTGATGGCGTTGCTGGTGAAAAGAAAACGAAGGAAGAGATAGCTGGTTTTTAAAATTTGGTGGTGATGGAGCTCTTGGAATTGACGGAGGTGAAGGAAGAGGCCGGTAGTGGTGAGAATTGAAGAAGATGAACCTGAATGTTGCTAATGTAATGGTGGTGGTGGTGTTGCTTCTTGCTGGGGTGTGATGGTGGTGATGGTATTGCTGGGACTGAACAAGGTGCAGTAGGGGTGATCGGAAGACAGTAGGGATGATGGGAAGAGAATAAGTTTTATGTTTCAATTAGAGGTGGTTCTGGTGGTGCTAGTAGTACTGGGGAGATGGCGGAGGTGCTGTTAGTGGTGGCGGTGGTGCTGAAGGTTGGTGTTGGTTGTGGCGGTAGCGGCGGCGCTGGTGGCGCTGATTATTGTGACGGCACTGGTAGTGATAGTGATGGAGGTGCTGGTGATGACGGTGACGGTAGGTGAAGTAATGAGATGTGTTTCGAGGTGGTGGCGGAGCTGCTATTATTTGTGGAGGTGCTGGAGGCTGCGGCGGTGATTATGGCGGTGGATACCGTGACGGTGGAGGTGGTGTTGTGGTTGCGGTGATGGTGGTAGTGGTGCGGCAAGGTGGAGGTGGAGGAGGTGTTGTGGTTGTGGTAATGGTGGTGCTGTTGTGGGGCGGTGGTAACAGTGGTGTTGGTGATGGTATATAATGGGAGTGATGGTGTATCAATTTGGTTGTGGCGGTGCTAAATCTGATGTTGAATGACCGGATGATAAGGGATACAGTGGATTCATTTGCACATTGAGGGATATTTCCGTCCTATGACGAAAAAGTAACAAAAAAGTGGCCATAAAAGGCACTACCTCCCTTCGGGCCCTCCGGTCAGTCGGCCCAATAACGTAATTATTGATTCTATTTTAATTAAGGGGAATGATCCGTTGACATGGTTATAATTAGGGATGCACAAAACCGAACCTAAACCGAGAGCCGAGAACTGAAACCGAAACCGAGCATTTTAAACCGAACTAAACTGAAATCATAACACAATGGTTTTACTATGGTTTTCAGTTCTAGAAAACCGACAACAATGGTTTCAGTTTCGGTTGGTGTCCAAAACCGAACCGATAACCATCGGTTTTAACCGATTAACAAGGGGCGTTGATTTGAGTAGAATATATTAGGATAATGAGTAAACTCTTTTAACCCTAAGGCGTCTATTATCTCCTCACTTCTCACACTCAGTTCTCTCTTCAGTTTTTCCCCATGACTCCATTAACAGTCAAACACGACCACCAGCAACATCACCACTTTAAAACTAGTAAGCTACCAATCTACCATATTCTTCTCCTTTTTCTTCTTCTTTTCTTCCTCATCTTCTTTATCGAGTCAACCCATCATCAGCTCACCACCATAACAAAAACAGTTCAATCCTTGAACCATCTCCACCACACCAGTAAAAGAAATCACTGAATAAGTATGTGGTATCACAGTTCTCTTTATTCTTATTTGATTATGACGTTATGTGTTTGAATGATACAAAATTGAAACTAGGGTTTTATGAAATCAAAAATTTGGGGTGTTTTTTTAGGAATTAGGTTCAATTGATATATTGACTTGCATGTTTGGAGATAATTTTCCATACTTATGTTCTTATTTGTGTGTTAATTTATGAATTTTTATAAATAAATGATAAGTTAGGGTTCCTCATGTTAAGATTTAGGCCTTTTTCCTGAATCAGCTTTGTTATTGTGAATTTGATGATAAATGATTAAATGGATTAGAGGTAAGTTTCTCTAATTTGTAGTTTTAGCAGTTGAATTTTTTTTATGTGGAAACTGAAGAGTTGTTTAAGCATATGCATAGTTTAAGCTCAGGTCATTGCCTTTAAAGGTAGATCATCTTAGTTAACTGTTAAGAATTTTCTAGGTAGATCATCCCAAATGATGACCAAATATGTGGTTATATGCAGTATGTGGTTACTTGCAATTTATGTATTTGCTTTTCAGTTGAGATGCTTGTCAATTTATTGATTGCTGAAATTTTGGTGCATATGATGCCACATCTGAGTTATATTGTGCATCAAGGGTACGCCTGGTTTCTTGACGTGGTAGAGAAATGTGAAATTTTTGGCAGAGATTAAGGATATCAGTTTGAAAAGGACTTAATTAGGCGTATGTAGATAAATTTAATACCGCTGAACCAGGTTTTATTTGTTCTCTATATTGCTGTTATATGCAGTACCATTATGAAATTGTAATCCCCTGCTTTTGGTTTTTGCAGGAACTATAAAGATATATGAATTTTGTAGCAAGCAATTGCACTATTTATTTCTTATTTTTGATCAACAGTACTTATTGCATTATTTATTTGACCTTTTGCTTGCTTAACTAGCATTTGTTTTTAGAACCCCTACTTCAAATGTTTGTTGTTTATACTGAATAAGTTTTGGCATTGGACATTTGCAGTTTATGTATTTGGTTTTCAGTTGAGATGTTTTTCATCTCATAAGTTTCTTGTTGTTGTTTCTTTTGTATGGTTTGGAATACCAATTGACATTATGTATGGTTTGTCATATTGCATACTTGCTGTTTGATAATGCGAGGTTCTAATTCAACACCTACTGCCTCTGTTTCTTCTAATAAGCGGCCACCTCGACCTCGACCTAATGAAAGTTCAGTTGGAGGTGCAAGTGCAGTTGGAGATGCAAGTGCAGCTAGAGATGCTAGTGCAACTGGAGATGCTAGTGGAGCTGGAGATACTAGTGCAGATGGAGATAAAACTGAAGCCGGCATAGATGATGTCGAAGATGTTTCAGGTATTTTCTCTACTCATTGTTTGTAAAATTGAGTTGTACCGTAAGTTCTCTGAACTGTCATTAAACACATTGAACTTTACTGCTGTTGTTAGAATAATATGCATTCCTTTATAAATTAGTTTCCTCATATTTGTTTCACATATAGTATTTGTTTCAGTATCTGTTGTTGGCAATCAGATCAATACCAATTATATATTTATATTCTCCACATACTAGGCATTGCGAGTGTACCAATCCAGACAATGTGAGCCCAAGCACATTTAGGACTCTTGGCTAGTTATAATTTTCTAGCCAGAGATAATCATTAATTTCTTTTTCCAAACATGGTTGTTGTTGTTGTTGTTGTGTGTCTATATGTTATGTTTGTGTGCGTGCATGTATGAAGTTTAAACTATGGGTTGCTAGATCTATGCTTTCTGCTTTAATTTAAGTGGTATAGTTTTGAACTCCACAATGACTGTAGGTTACATTATGTACCATTGTACTAATTTGGTTGAGCAATTCATATTTAACTCGAGTTTGCGTATGTGCAGGTATCATTACAACCTCCTATGGAATACGAAACAATCAATTTTCTGCTGACCCTCTCAGGAATGGTACCTCTAGGTTGATTGTCCATCTAAAGTCTAAAGATATGTAGCCACTTAAGAAGGAACAACCAGTTATAATCATGAATTTTTTTATCAAGGAGAAACTAGACTCTTTAAAATTTAATTTTTTTTATTAATAGTTAATAGGTATTTGGAGTTGAACATCTGATGTATTTGAAACTTTAATGGCAGGATCTAAAAATTTACCTGTCAGTTTTTTGGGACTGACAGATATAAAAAAATTCCTGTGACTAAGCCGGTTAACCGAAAACCGAATGGTTTTATACAAAACCGAGTGGAAACCGAACCGAGTGAAACCGAATAAGCTTAATGGTTTCATTGGTTTTTAATATTGAAAAACCGAGTACTATGGTTTCGGTTTTGGTTTTGCCAATAACTGATAAAAACCGAACAATGTGCAGCCCTAGTTATAATGACATAATCTTGAGATTTTAGCGACATTTCTCTATCAAACCCAACTGGCAATGAATTTGAAGCTTATTTTTTGATGACATGTTCTTCTTATAAGTCTCTACACTCCCACCAAAAATGAGAGCATTCCGCTGCCACGGTGGGACGGCTGACCGAAGAAATCAATGCGAAAGTATCATTTCCTGACACGTCGCAAAAGTATCATTTTTCCTGACACGGCGGGTAAGTATCATTTCTCCTGACATGGGGTGAAAGTATCACTTTTCCTGAAACGAAAAATTACCCGATACATAAACCAAAATATGGATGCATAATGTGTTATGCACCTTTGTGGTGGTTTGCATAATGGCTATGCATTCAATTTTCAAAAATTGTGCCTAAACTGAAAGTATCACTTTTCTTGAAACGGAGGGAGTACATCGTTTATTAGTGACAACGGAAAATAAAATAAATTGATGCATGAACCAAAATATGGCTACATAAAGTATTATGTATCCTTTGTGGTGGTTTGCATTTTCGAAAATTGTTCCTAAAATGATAAACACCTTCGATTTTTTCGTAAAAACTCAAAATTTGATATTGTTGTTTGTACTCATTGCGTAGATTTTTTTTAAACCAATCCAATGAGATAAAATTTGTAAAATTCCAAGACACGGATTTTTAGATATTGTATGTTATATTAAAGTTTGGTTGCCAATTATACCCTTAAAAAATAGGATACATAAGGAGTTATAATTAGGGGTGTACATGGTCGGTTTCGGCTCGGTTTTTGCTCAAACCAAAACCGAAACCGTTTCTACTGGTTTCTGATTTTCCAAACCAAAACCGTGCCATTTACCAACGGTTTTGTTTTTTAGTTTTACCATTGGGTTTCAGTTTTACCATTATTTTGTCAGTTTCATGTAACATCCAGTTAAAATAAGAAAATACACAAAAAAAATAAAAATGAAAGATTTAAATTTAGTCACACATGAAATTACATATTAAAATTAAGTAAAATTACATATAGACATTTATAGTTTAATTCTATGGATAAAAATAAATATAGTTAATCTAAGGTAGATCTAATGGTTCATATTAATTACATCAAAGCTAATCGGTTTTACCGTTGGTATTCGGTTTGGTTTTTACATCAAACCAAAACCGAAACTGTTATCGTCTGTTTTCATCTCTTTAAACCAAAACCAACCATGAGTAAATGGTTCGGTTTTCTTCTAATCGGTTTGGTTCGGTTCGGTTTTAGCGGATAACCGTTACCATGTACAGCCCTAGTTATAGTAATTTGACTAAAAGGGAGGGACAATTTGGAAATTTCCAGGGTATGACATCAAACCACCCAAATCCAATCTTTTTGTGTCAAATTGGAAAAAAAATCCATATCCCACATTGACACAAAATCACCATATATAGAGTCCTCCCTCGCTTCGCTCGGTCGGCCTAATTAGTTTTCTATTTTATTTTATCTTGAACGGTAAATTAATTTCTTGTTTAATATTCAGATAAGATGTCATTTTATCCAAATAATTACCCTAGTTTTCTTTCTTCCTTGAATGGTTGTTCCCTTTTATAAACTTGCCCTTTGTTCTATTGATACTGCATCCTGCCCCTAGATAAACGCGTATGGAAAACAACGGGTTTGCATCTTTGCCATTAAACTTCCTTTGCATAAGCTGTCTTTTTTTCTTTTCAAAAGATTAAAATTGGTTTGCACTTCACATCACATTCTCGACGGGTATTAGGTATGTACGCTGTATGGAAAATCAATATTTATCCACCCAGTGGAATGACTGTAGTTGCGGAAAATCCCACAACTACACCCTTTGTAATGATACAAGCTTAAGCCATATGGATCAACTCAAACATTAATGATACTATTCACCACTTTGACACTAGTATGATTTTCTCGAACTCTTTATATCAAATGTATGTTTCTCTTACAGTGGCCTCAAGCTCAGATTGTACACGGTAATGGAGAAATACAAAGATGACGGTTTAAGTTCTAAGGACTTATTTCTTTTCTCTCTGATAATTTTCTTAGCTTATCTATCTTAACTGATCTCCCTCTCTCTCTCTCTATCATTTTTGAGCCCTTATATAGGAAAATTCACCAGTAGAAGACAACCGTGGTTCACGTGCAAGATCTTAGTCGACTGATTCTGTTTGCGTTTGTCTTATTCGCCAGGATTTTGAGAACTATCTCTATCTGTCGCACTGCTGCTTAGTCCTTCGTGCTTCTTCTGGTAGAGATGGTGATCGCATTACTATTCTTCGCGCTCTTCCTCTGTTGTCTCGTAATTACTCTTCGCCTTACTTCCTAATAGTTGTTATATTTTCGTGCTTAAGGTTGTTTTGATTAAAGCGAAGTTGTAGATTTGTCTTGTGCGATATTCCGCCTCTACATTTTGCCTCTTCTCGCTTTATTCTTCTGCAAGTGGAATAATGCGAGAATCCTAGCTTCATTAGTTGTATCCTTTCGTTTTCTTTTATCCGACATTTCTCCGGTTTTTCCGTATGATTATCTCCACGTGCAGTAACTCACCTTTTCTCGATTCACACATCAATGCTTTTATTTTTGACCGATTACTGCTATAGCTGGTTCACCTGTTTAATAAATATTTTTGAAGAGAGAGGTTCATCTTTTTACTTTCTTATTTCTTCTTCATTGTTTTTGAAGAACTTGTTTTCATAGAAGTTCGCTTGTTTGAAAAGATTTATCATCATGTCGAGTCAATCCACCATTCCTTCTTCTACTGAGTTATCTCCCCGGTAAGTATCATTTGAATATATGTATTTTGCTTGATTTTTTAACTATTGACTGGATGTACGAGTCTCTTTTATCTGTTGCTGCTAGTGTTCTTATCATCTTGCCTGGTTTTAATATTCCCATACTCAAATCTTCTGCCTCAGACATACCCAGTCGAAACCTCCGGTGAACCCTATTAGTGATCGAAAAAGGGTATCACAAAGGGATTCTCGGAAGCGAAAATCTTCGTCGGATCAATCAACTAAGGATAGTGATGGTTCTCCTCGGAAGAAGGGGACTTCGCGCCATGGGGCCCTTGTGTCTGTTGTAAGTATGATGTCACTCGTCATGCCCTCCACTGTCGCACCTGCTGTCCAGGCGAAGGTCGAGGCGAAAGACAAACTTTCCCCGCGACCGCTTTCCACTTTTGCTCATACTATTGGTCAATCTTCGCATGCGGTACCAAACGTGACTGGAGCTTCTGCCACGAAAGAAGCTTATTCTGAGGGTCCTACCGGTTCTACTGCCCCTTTTGCTGGTGTTGAAATCTTTTCTACAGCTATTGTATGTTCTGCTTTTGGTAAAGCTATTGCGGAGAACAATCAGGTGGCGAACTCTTCGGTTACCGAGGCTTCTCATTGGACTGAATTGGATTCTCGCGCTATGGATATCTCGCCTCCAAAAATTGACTCTGATTCGTCTCAACTTTCTAGGCGCGATAAACTCATCGCCCTTGAATCTGTGGTGCGACTTCGTTCTATTCATGCCATTTTTTCCTTTTATGCATCCTTGCTTTAATTCCGGTTATTTTGTGTGTTCTAGGAATTTCGTTGTCATTTGGTTCATATTTACGAATACTGTAAGTCTGATCAGGTTATCGCCGACCTGAGGAAGCAGGTATCCGATCTTACTTTTAAGGCGAATGATGCTGTTAAACTTCGCGTGAATAATGAAGAACTTAAAGGTTAGGATTGCGAATCTTTGGTACTTTATTTATACGTTTTGCTTTCGTATCGCCCTTCTTGATTTAAGGCTTTTCTTACCCAAGCTTTAAACCAGAAGCGTACGTCCGAGCGGTACGATTTTGAGTTTTCCGTGAAAGATGCCAGAGACGAGTGTGCCGCCTTGAAGGCTCATATTACTCAGTTGGAGAATGATCGTTCGCGTTTACATGATCAAGTAAAGGAACTCCAAGTTAATAATTCTATTTGGCGCGGTCGGTCGGATCAACATAGCTCCATATCTGGCAAACTTGCTAGGGCTCTAAAGGTATCCAATATGCTGAATCGCGCTCTTCTTGACGAGAACCAAAATTTGTCCAATGATAATCGCGGTTTGAAAGATAATAAGCTTTCATTTGATGGCGCGTATTATAGGATTCAATGAGACCGCCTATTGTTACATAAATCTCTTCAATCTCAGAAGGATGAAGCTAATGATTTGGTGTCGAAATTGAGGAAGTTGTAAGATGAAAGGGATGAACTTCGCCGAAGTAGGGATAAGGCATTAGAAGGCTTTAAGTCTCTTCAAGATGTTAATCATCAATTGATAGTTTCGCGTGGCACATTGGCTAACCGGGATGACCTTAGTGATGTTATTTCGCAGGATGAAAGTAGTCGTGAAGACTGCCTCGGTTTCTGTCACAGTATTGTATTTTTGCCTAAATTTTATCGCTCTGATTCATCTTCCTTTGGTTTTTCACAAAGTCTGAAATGTTGCTCCAACAAGAGGTTTTGGCATTGAAGTAGAAGCTTGAGGAGGCCTATTTAGAGAGAAATTCTTCTTCGCAGCAAGTTTCTTCCATTTCTCGTCTGATGACCGATATTTCGCAAGAACGCGATGAATTACGAGAGGCGAAGGAGAAGATTGAGTGTTCTCTTTCTTCGCTAGATCAAGAATATTTGGTTGTTCGTGGCTAAGGCTGGTAGGAGGTATTCGAAGGAGGATCAATGTCAAGTGAACAAGGATACTCAACTTGCTGTTGACTGGGTTTGCACGAAACACTCACTCCCGCACGAAGAATATTTGCAAGTTCCTGTTAGCGATGATGAAGAAGATGAAGATTCTGACGCGAATCTTCCTATGGACGAGCATATTGATGGTGGGGAATCTGGTCCTGTTGGTGCTGATGATGCTGAGAGAGAAGAAAACTGTTCCCAGGTCGAGGGTGGTGGTACTGCGAATGAGCAAGCCATCGAAGGCGCTGATGCTTTGGTGCAGACCATCCATTCCATACCCGAAGCCACTAATTCTCCTTCCACCGTTCTTGATGTTATCATTTATTAAGTTCTATTCTTTCTTTGTTTATGAACATCTTTATCTTGATTTGGATGTTTTTCTGGGTGCTCCTAAGCTTGGGGGCGTAACATGATCTTCTAATTGCATTCTCTTTTCTGCGTTCAAAAAATAGGACAAGTAACCAAGTTCTAATGCTATTTGTTCTTCTTTTACATTAATTTTTGAAATATACCTCAGCATGCTTTAAGGTGTATGACTGAGGAGATGGAAAGCATTTGAATTTTAGTATTCCCATACTTTCCTCTGCTTTCCACCTTCATAGGAAGATTGTTGCTCTAAATGAAATATTTTACAGTATTTATCATGTAAATGGTGTGAGTATTTGTGAAAAGTAGTTGGATGCGAATGCTTGTGCATGGCTTATGCGAATATCGGACTTAGGTTGATAAGAATATCATAGCAGTGCGAATTATAAGTTAAGGTGGAAACTAAATTAATATTTGTCGCTTACTTGGTTATCGGGCTATTCAAGCATGCGAAAGTATATCATATTATTGAGGTTTGATGTTTATGCGAAGTGAATCTGTACTATTATATTATGATGTTGCGATTCAATTGGATGTAGTGTGCATTGTATAGCAACGGGATGAATCATGATGGAAAAGATGTTATGCAGGTACTACTTAGCATGTTATATTAAGTAAATATGTCAAATACTAGAATATTTATTCAATTTTAGCAATACTTAGCTCGGTGAGGGTGCGTCTCCCTATTGCTCCTTCGTTCCTCAGCACGATCTTTCATTGCCTCACTTTCCTTCGCGTTTCTTTTGTGATTTGTTTTATAAGTCTTATTTGCTTCCTAAGTAAGGTCTTCCTTCCTTCTTCCGCATAGAGAACTTAAAGGACCTATGGTCGCCTTGGGCAGGGTCTTCAATATTGGGAGACGAAATCTCAGTTCCATGTGCTCTTGCGAGTCATTGGCCATCGATCTCTCCTTAACTGTGTTAGTATTTTTACCTTCTCGACAATATGTCAGGTCTAAGATACTCCCGTGAGTACAAGTCCCAACACATTGTCATCTTTGACACAATTCAGCTCCCTAGTGGAGAGTGTCGTCCCTTTAATTCCCCCTGAGTTTCCCCTTCAAGGAGGTCACCCCAAACCATTTCAGTTGGGATCCTCCCATCCAGTCATGCGACAATCAGTTGTTTTCGTGATCTCATTCCTTCCGCCTATGTGGCTTATGGGTACAAGATCACACCCTAGGTGGGTTTACTCGGGACCGAGTGCATTACCATGCCAGGAACTCCTTCTATTCCACTGGTCACGTTTCTACACCCCATGCCAAAGAACTTATTCGCTGAGTGGTTCGTTCTCAGTGGCCTCCGACGGATAGGCTTTTTTTTCGCCCCTTTAATAGTGACTTTTCCAGGATTTTCCCAATATGACCTGCGTTAGGGCTTATGGTCTGCTCTTACGTGATCGTGCTAAATCGTCGTCGCATAATCACGCGAACTAAGTTGAGACGCAAAAGTTGGGTACCCAGCCTCTCTAGGTAGAGGTATTAATATGTAACTTTGTTCCCCCCTATTGAAGTCTTACGTAATTGTCGTGTAGACTTTGTTTCGCCTTTGGCTTTTTCGCATATAGAAGAACTTTGCTTCGAATTAATGTTTCTTTGATTGGTACATAGCTCAGTTTCTTCATTACATCATTTCACCGTCGTGGATATTGTTTCTTCGGGGACGCCTTTTGCATAATACATCAGATGCGATGCATTTTTTTTTTCGCCTTCAATTGTTTTTCTCGCGAATTCGGTCTTGACTTATTTGAGATGATATGCGACCCTTTCCTTTCTTATATTGCGAACGGGATCATTTTATGCTATGCGATAAGAGGTGTCGCTGTACTGAGCCTTCCATCTTGTCACCAGGTCTCGCAAACTTTTGCTCTGTCCTCTTTTCAAGCTGAACAGTGAGTCCCTTCCCGTTTTTAGCAAAATGAGTTGTGAATATGCTTTTATGAATGCACTTTGTAACTCTGAGGAAGATGCGGTATCTTCTTTTTGAGAACACTTGTGTTTTGCCGCCTCGCCTTGTTTCGTCTTTCCTTTAGGAGGTTCGCTATGTAACTGATTGGTCTTGCATAATGCTTTCTCTTCGCCATGCTTCAATACTTTCTTCAACTTTCGCAAACTTGCATTCGTGCTTATAATGTTGAGTTCATCCTTATCCTTCCCTTTTGCATTTCGCCCCAGATTCTTGTTTTGATCACCTTCTTCTTTCGCATAGTTTTTTACTTATTTTTCTTCCACCCTTATCGTATTGATCATTAATCTTTCCGCTCATTTATCATCTTTCACATTCTGTCTTTGTTTTTCCTTTATCTTCTCCTTTCCTTCATACCGTTTCACATCCAGTTCATTACATCTCATCGCGCTTGTACAATCCCCTAATATTTCTCCTATGCCGGATGGCATGGGGAATCGAATGTGCCTGTGGTAAGTTGAAGCGTCCCATCACTCCATGGATCCAAGGCCTCCTTATGATAGCATTGTAGGGCGTATCTACATTTACCACGCAAAATGTCACAACTGTATCCAGAGTTCCCGCGGGAATGACCATGGTGATCTCGCCCTTGGGTTTCGACGCGACGTTGTTGAATCTATATATTGTGTATGTAGAAGGGATCAGGTCCGAATCGCTGTACCCCATAGTTTTAAACACGTGATAAAATAGGATATCGACTGAACTTCCCGTATCCACCAAGATTTTGTTTATCGCCCAAGGTAACTTATTTTATCCTTCGTCCTCTTCCCACTTACAGTGCGGCTGCATGGTCATAGTGACGACCAATGGATCTGTATGCATTCCTCCTCCCGCTGGAATATCTTATGTTGTGAATGAGATCTGTTGCTTTTGCCATTTCTCTAACGGTGGGCTTTTCGTCACCAAGTATATTTCTTCGCCATTGCAATCTCTTTTATGTACTCGGCTTAAGACATTATCGTGAAAGTCACTTATATCTTTAGCGGAATGGATGATAGAATTTATTCTCCTCGAGTTTTGCCCAATTTCAATGCGATGTATCACTGCCGGTTGTTGCGGTTAATTTTGGTGACCGTGCTGGAGTGGGGGTGCTCGTGGTAGTTCACTTGTCTCCATAAATTGGTTCAACTTTCCTCTTTCGATTAATTCCAATAAGAACATTCGCACATTCCTACAGCGCGTGGTGCTGTGGCCATGGAACCTGTGGTACATGAAGTATTCATTACTCATATTCCCTGACAGAGGTTCTCGTCCTAGATTCCTTAGCAATGGTATTTCTTCGGTCTGTACGACTGTCTCCCAAATCTTTTCTATTGAGGTATTTAACCTGAGGAGTTTAACATCTTAAAAGGGAGGGTTATATGTATTTCGCTAAAATCTTTGGTTGTTATTGTACCCCGTTCTCCGATCATTGTTGAATCTTCCCCTTTGATTATCGTACCTCCTTGATGGGAAGTTATACGCGTGAAGTCTATCTCCATATTCCCTTCGGAACCATTCTTCGTCATTGCCAGATAAAAGCTACCTCTTTCGCAATACTTTCTTTAACTGGTCTTCTCTGTATGATGCTAGGTTACATTCCACATTGCATGTTATTCGTGGTAGAAGTGTCACGCTTCCTCCTTTTGCGTCTGTGATGGTGGTTGTGTTGGTTTCCATTTCTCTCTATTTTTCCTCCAACGCGATATATTCCTCCTGGTACTCCTTTAGTTCTTGCATTTTGAGCTCGTTTCTGAGTCGGAATATTTCTATGTATAAGAGATTAGTCGGGTATAAAGCATTGACGAAGGCGAGAATCAGATGTCGCTCTGATATTTCCCCGGCTAACTCACTGCACATGTTCCTCCATCGTGTAGTCAAGCTTCGCAAACTTTCTCCATGAGCTTTCTTTAAGTCAAATGCAGTTTTGATTCCCTTCTTTGACCGGTTGTTGGTTATGTAGTTTCCCAAGAACATCCTTCGCAGTTGCACGAACGAAGTCACGGATCCTTCGCATAAATTGTAAAACCACAATAGGGCTTCCCCTGTTAAGCTTGCTGGAAAATATTTTCATAACACCGCTTGATGCTAGGTCCATTGCGTTAATGTAAGGTTATAAGACTTCATGTGTTGTACCGCGTTTTCTGTCCCATCAAAGATATTGGAGAATGTAGGCAAGGTACATTTTGCGAGAATTCGTTCTTCTAATATTTCGGGCGAAAATGGTGATCGCTCTGCCTCTTCCATTGCTTCTGCCAACTTCATTTCCCTCCTCCTCTTTTGTTGTTGTTTTTCCTTGCTGCTTTGAGTTCTTCAAGCTATTGTAATATTGCTTTGTTTGTATTAGTCTGTTCTACCTCCCTCTGTCTTGGCTATATTACCGCCTCCAATCCTCTTTGGTCTATCATGCTTATTTCTATCGCCCTCCTAGTATCTCGTTCCAAACTTCCTTCTCTCCTTCGATTACACCTTTGGATTTCGCGCTATGAACTGCTTCATCTCCCTCCATCGTATCTTTGGATTTTGCACTCTGGGCTTTCTCTCCTTTCATGATTCCTTCTCATTTATCTTCTTTCTTGATGCCTTCTTTCTCTGTCATGTGCATCTTCCCTTTGTCGTTCTCTCTCGCGCACTTCTCGTTCATATTCTTCTCGATTGTTTTGTACTTCTCTATCTCCTGTGTAATGTTCTCTTTTTCGCCTTGATGAACTCCTACTTTTCTGAGTTTCTGTTTCTCCAGTATGAGTTCGTGCCTGCCTTTCGTTGTTCAGTCGGTTGTTTTCTTTTGCCAAAAAGGCGTTTTATCGTGCCAAGTTCGCTCGTTCCTCCGCCAATTCTGCATCTCTTTCTCTACTTCGTTCGAGTCCTTGCCTCAGCTCTCTTTCAATTCGGCTGTCTTGTGCGAGACGTTCTCTTAACTTTTGGATGGTTAAATTGTCTTCATTGCCTGGATTTTCGCCTCCACCTTGCATCGCCTGATTCTCATCTTCCATAGTTTCCGTATCACTTGTGTGTACAAGACCTTTTTCGTAGATGATTCTCTCCTCATTATTATTCTGCTGTGTTGGGTATTGGGCGACAACAATGTTGTTTTGTCGGCTTGTATCTATGATAGAGAGCATATTGCGGTTGCGGTTCTGTCGTTCTAAGGCCCGTCTTTCTCATGCAGCCGAAGTTTATGCTTCATCTCTTATTCCTCTTCTGCCTGCAACTCTGTTGCTTCTTCGTGTGGCGATAACATTCCCTTCCCTTGAGGCGACTCGTACCATTCTGCTAGTGAGAGGATTTGGTGAACGTGATTTGGTTTGTACTCGGTTACAGAAAGGAATCTCAAGAAAGGATTTCAAAAGTGTGTTCTTTGAAACTTTGAGAGGTAAAAGGTTCTTTGACGGAGATTTTCCAAACAAGACAACGATATGTTTATCGAGATTTCATGGTGGACAGGAAAATGAAAGAAATGAGAATAACAAATAAACTTCGGAAAATGATGATTTCTAGTGACTAGCTAGAATGTGAGGATTAATCCTCCTTGTTTCTAGTGCCAATATGTAGTTGCGGAAAATCCCACAACTATACCCTTTGTAATGATAATAACACAAAGCTTAAGCCATATGGATCAAGTCAAACATTAATGATATTATTTACCACTTTGACACTAGTATGATCTTCTCGAACTCTTTATATCAAATGTATGTTGCTCTTACAGTGAACTCAAGCTCAGATTGTACACGGTAATGGAGAAATACAAAGATGAAGGTTTAAGTTCTAAGGACTTATTTCTTTTTTCTCTGATAATTTCCTTAGCTTATCTATCTTAACTGATCTCTCTCTCTCATTTTTGATCCATTATATAGGCAAATGCACCAGTAGAAGACAACCGTGGTTCACGTGCAAGATCTTAGTCGACTGATTTTGTTTCCGTTTGTCTTATTCGCCAGGTTTTGAGAACTGTCTCTATTTTTCACACTGCTGCTTAGTCCTTCGTGCTTCTTCTGGCAAAGCTGGTGATCGCTTTACTATTCTTCGCTCTCTTCCTCTGTTATCGCGTAATTACTCTTCGCCTTACTTCCTAGTAATTGTTGTATTTCCGTGCTTAAGGTTGTTTTGATTAGAGCGGAATTGTAGATTTGTCTTGTGCGATATTTCGTCCCTACAATGACCAGAAAATGTAACCAATATGTCCGCATCCTCGAATGACCAAAGAGATGTACAATCAAACCTACTTTCCAATTCAACAAAAGCCCAAAGAAGTGATTATCTTACGAAGATCAGATAATTAATGTGTTTTATTTGACAGACCAAACAGCTAGGTGTCTCTCCTAGATCAATGGGAAGAATAACTAATTCCCACTTGATCATACATATAATATGGAATCAAACAAAACTTATTATGTCTTGGTGACCTTCGACTTCATCAACCACTGAAGACAAGGAGGATGAAGAGGATGGATTCCGGGCAGAACAATTGGCTCGAATCTGTCCTTGGTTACCAGTCAATACATTTAATTGACCCATCTTGATCATTGAGAACACAAACTTCTCGAAAAACAGATTTTGATTCACCGCAAAACTAGTCACAATGGGTTTGGTTCTTGCATCCATAAACAAATCTTGATCAGAAGTGAAGAGACCTTGACGGTTCATGAGATCCATATAGTACTTGTTGTCAAACACGTTTGGTGATCGAATGTCGAGTACTGTAGTATTGGAAGTGTCAGCTTTTGGGCATGTGACTTTAAGGTTGTTTGCAAAGGTCTGGTCCATGGTGGAATCCTGGGTAGGGTATAATCGACTTGTGAAGGATCCGCAATTTCCGATGCCGATTGTGTGAGCACCAGATAGTGCTACGAGATCAGTAGTGTCGAGGTTTTTAGCAGCCAGAGCTGTGATAAGTGCACTTGTATTTGCGAAAGGAGGGGGCAAGTTCTGAAGTGTTGCTGCTTGAGTTGCAAAAGCAAGTCCATCGCGTCTACCTAGTGGGACTGGGTAGATTGGACCTCCAGACTGCATATAATTCATATATATATTAGGTACACTATGTTCTTCCCAGTAATGGTCAATGAACCATACATATGGTTAAGGTATGGATGGCATGCTTACCAGTAAGACGGCATCACGAGCAGCCAGGGCAGTGATATCAGCACAAGAGACGATAGGGCCACAGGCTCTGTGGATGCGACTTCGAAGATCGTTAATGATCTTAAACGCTTGAGGTCTGAGTGAGAGATTTGGTGGTGCGTTCTTCTCACTTGGTCCACTAGCAGACCCATCTAGCAAAACCGATCCGTCACAACCCTACAAAAACATACAAGTATTAGAGAACTCACGTCGGTCGTGGTATCAAAATTACAAAAATTTAGGTGAAAAACGGAAGTGAAAACAAATTTCTGTGATGCTGAAGTAGCAGTATAGTTAGAGTTACCTGAACAAAACAGTCATGGAAATGGAGACGAAGCAAACCTGCAGCTTGACCAATATCATTTTGAAAGATCTTAATGAGTTCAGTTCTGATGATACCTTCCAGATTTGGACAGTTTGTCTGGTGGAAGGTCCATGATAGACCCTTCGCTAATGGAGGTGGGTTTATTTGTGCTTCTACATGTGAACTCACTACTGCAGAAAACAAAACCAATGCGAGAACAAGATATGAAGAAGACATTGTTAGCAGATTGATGCTTTGTTTTCAGAAGATATCAACTCACCACTTCATTTATAGATTAAATTCGGATACAAAATGAATAAGTAGATGTTACGTTTCCACCAAACATCATATTTTAACATTTTAACGATTCCTCGATGAATATTCCATAAAAGTCTAAAAAGAATACTACAAAAAAGATAATAAAATTATCATTGATTCGAGGTGGTAAGTAGAGAGCAGATAGACTTTTCACATATAAAAGACTAACGTGGAAGCTAACCACTATTATTGAATTGTTTAGATCCATTGTCACTTTTCTGGACTTGCCTTTTCAGTCTCACCACAAGACATGTTCTTGCCATTTGAGGGAACATAGACTAGGAACACATATTGTATCGAGCTTGACCAATAAAAAGGAACATAGACTAAGGTGGCCTAAGTAGGCGGTGAATCCAACGGTATAAGAGACCAAACTCTAGAATGAAATGTCTGTGTTTTTTTCCTCTACCCACAGTACTAAGGAATGACGACCAAACAGTGGAAAGGACGTAATAAAGGCTGAAACACAAAGCTTTACCAGAACCAAAATTCTCAACGATTCATGCATATGGACACTTTAAAACGCACAGACACAGTGTAGGTCTCACAAACCAGGGGCCCAGTAAATCTCAGAGGGGCCGGGCGGAAATCTTGTGTCTATACGGTTTTTAATTTGTTCAACTGCTCGGTTAGTTTATAAAATCCATACCAAAGATGTACCTCCTTTGGCTTTTCTTTTAATATAATTTTTTCCTATTCGGAAAGAAAAAAATGCATACCAAAATATTTTATAATGACAATGCTCTTATTTAAAACAATACTATAGATATGGTTATTGTCTCGTAATTTCAGTTTTCTTGCACGTAAGACTTAAACAGTAATGTATTTAGAGTTAGTGATATATTTTTTTTATAATATTTTTCTTACAATATTCTACGTTCTTATTAAGACGTGTATCTTTGACGAATAAATATTTTGATCTTAACTATTCATATTAAAATCGGCAGATTGCGGGAATATGGTACTTTAGAATGCAAGGATGGAGTGTATGTGGGATGGATGGGTCCAATTTCTAACTAATACAGGTATAGATTTGTAATTCTTAAAGCAACTCCAATGAGACGAGCATATTGCCTTTTTACGTGGATGGACAAACGTGATTTCTCACGGTGCTCAACATGCAAATTTAATTTGAAGACCCACTTTAATGTTAAAACAATTCTTTTAAACTGCTGGGTCCCGTTTTTATATGAACTTTTTTTGGTAAAATGGGACCGGTTATATATCAATTTTATCACAACAGTAGTGTTTGTTGTGTCACCCAGTGGTCAGGATACATCCATTGATGTCAACTAGTGGCTGTGATCTCTCCCTCCCCTTCCAATGTAGTTTTCTAGATTTTATCCAACGTCAATCCATCTTCATTTGCCACGTGGGCGTCATAAATACAATACTTTCCACATCTTTATTACCTTTTCTCCCTCCCCAATCTTCCAATCTGTAACGGGTGAAGAACCCTAACCGAACCCTTCAATTTCAAGATTACTCTGCAACAGAAGGCGAATTTAAGGAGAAAAAAAAATCACAAATCCATGGCCTTCTCATGTTCATCTTTCCGATTTTGTTATCAATTTCTTATTTTAAAATTTTGCAATTAAACTCTTAAAAAAACGGCAGCTTTCAATTAATTTTTCACTACAAATTGTCTGATCCAGTTCGAATGGAGTATCAATTCAACCCCTTCAACACGTATGTTCCTCCTCTCTGCACTTTCAGTCTTTTCCCCAAAATAACTGAGAGTTTCTTCTTTGCATGAGTAAATTTTTCGATTCATAGAATTTTAGCTTTGCATTATTCGATTTTTCACTACTGAGTTGCAAACCTAATGTTGATTTTGGAGTTTTAGTTCTATCAATAAACCCCGTTGTTTTTTGATTTCTTAATCTGATAGTGTTTGCTTCATAGATAATCTTCAGTAATCCATAAATTTTTGGTGGCTTAACCAGTGTTTGATTAATTGGGTTTGATGGAAATTTCCCCCCTGTCAATTTCACTTATTTTTGTGTTTTTGATTTGTTTGATTTGGTTAAACAAATACTGGACATTAGCTATGCAACAAAAGTATGTTCTGAACTTGGTAATTTTTTTTTTTTTCTCACATCCTGTTGTTTTTTCATGTTAATTTTGTTAGTAATTAGGTTTGTTACTGATGAAGTTTGTGGGGTCAGGATTCCTAATTGAATTAGGTATGGTATTCCAGTTTGATTCTCATGATTTCAGCCGAAATCCAACTTCTCAGTTTGGATGTTTGTTATTATTGGATATGCTTTACCTAATGTTACTTTTATTTTGTGATTATGCAAGTATTGAATGTGTTTTTCGTTGGCATAGATTGGTAAATTGACATCAAAATGGCAGCGCAGGTCAAATGCAACTCACCAAAGGTAGGCTTCTCAGCCACACAGGACAACTTCAAGTGCTTGCAATTAGCGGAAAAAGGAAAGTCAAATGTCACAGTTCGAGTGACAAGGAAATGGGAAGAGGTTATCGTTGACGAGGAGGTATCCATCCTTCCATTTAGTTTGCTTCATTATATTTAGTCGATTCTGTTTTAAGTTTAGTGTTAAAAAACCCCATGAGGGGCTCAAATATACTGTTGATCTAAATAATTGATTTCACAGGGAGACAAAACTTCAGCTGTACTCATGCCAAGACTAACTCATGAATCCAACAATTGAAGTTAAAGGAAAGTTCGTAACCCATGAATCTAAATTTCAGCTCTGCTAACTATCCTACTTAATGTGGTATATGCGTTAAGAAAAGCCATGAGTTTTTGGTGATTTATCAATGAGTTTTTCTCACTGTCCAAACCTCAACTGAGAAACAAATTGTGCGGTCTTAAAAACGGTATGGTGGCCCATTGCCGAAGCTTTTTTTTAATTTTATTTTGATCATTGTGCATAACGCTGTAACTGGATACCTAACTATGTGTGAATTCGATTAGGTGGGTTTTGTTTCTTTGGAAGGGAAATGTTAAAACAATGGGTTTTTGTTTCTTTGGATTAGGTGGGTTTTTGTTTCTTTCGAAGGGAAATGTCAGAACGATGGGGATCATTTGCCAATGTGCGTAGGTGCTGAAATAGGTATACCCAATTTAGTTTGTCTGTGGTATGAAAAGCCTATAGAAATAATCTCTACTACTGTTTGTATATGTTTAAATCTTTATTTTTGTTCTATAATAAAACCAGTGCTTTTTTCGAAACATGCATGAATTGTTAGTTTGTTACTGTAGGAATGTTAAGATTGCAGTTGAATTGGATTTTGTTAGGGTAGTAATGGTAAACTACAGTACCCTTTGAAAAGTGAATTAGGAATTTAAAAGCTCTTTTCTCGGACGATAATTTAGAGTTTATGCTTACTTGAGGTAAATGATTCTGATCAATATTGGACAAAGATCAACAAAAAAATTGCACCATATTGGAATCAAAATCCATATTGTCATGTTCATGAGGTAGATATGAAATGAAAATAAAAAAAACAAGGATGCATTTGCTGTTGATGGGTATCAAACCCGGGTTTGTACTGTAGAAGTTAGAAAAGCAATACCCCTGATTTCAAAAATCTTGCCAATATATAGTTTGGTTTCATTTCCTTACTTTAGAGAATAAGTATCCTATTTAATGTGGTGTATATATATTTTAAGAAAATCCATTAGTTTTGGGTGATTTATTAATGGGTTATTCTCACTGTCTAAACCTCTACTGAGAAACAAATCGAGATAATCTAATGCTTATGATTTCTGTCAAGTCAAAAATGTTTATATATAGTTGATTTTCATTTTTGCATCGTTAGTTGGTGAATAATTTTGTTTCTACTTTATCACTGGAACATTAAATCAATTTTCTATTGTGTATGACTGTAAATGTGGAAAAGTCAGAATGCAGACGCATTTGCTACACGTTGTGCTTCATTTTATGTTAGGGTGACCATGAATTTGATAAATGCTGGCCCAAACAAGTGTAACATGTCATCGATTCAATGCAACTTTGTATAGGAAATCATATGGGATTGCTTTGTAGTAACTCTCTTAAGGATTTGATCGTTCTTAGGATAACATAGATGCATTAATTTTTTTCTCAAAAGGCTATCGCGGTAAATGTTAACACCGCGATCCTATTTCTGATTTTTTTTCTCAAAAGGCTTTGCATTTATTGGCTCTTTAATCCCAGTTCAGTTTTGAAGTTGTGAAACATGTCCTACCCTGTGCGTGAAATTGTGGTTCTATAGATCCTATTTCGGACTGTAAGTTCCATTATCAATGGCTAAGTTGTAGACCTGTGTTGTTGATGAATCTTTTAAGTTTGTAGCCAAGATGCGTAACCTGAAACTCCACTATATTGTAGGCCATTAAGTATTATTTTGAAGGTTGGTAGGTGAGGAGCCTGTAAAGAGTTAGGTCGACAATGGAGGTAAAATTATGATCATGAAAAATAAGTGGGTTGATATATTGGGGAGGGCTGCATGTGTGTGAATACTAGGACAACACCCGAAAAAGTATTATTAAGGTATTTTATCAACAGAGTGTTGATTGGGGTGTCAATTATTGTACACCACATTTACTAATTGCAAGAGTTATACATATTGAACGAAACCTCAATCCACTATGATACCCGATTTGAAAATAATATTTCTCTATAAATGGTTTTGAATTGGTGTGGTTTCATAATCTTATAGAACCAGTAATTAAACCATAGATCATTTGAATGTACATTATGTATGGTTTGGAGGGGATCAGAGGATTACATTGCCAGTACGTGGTGATGACTTGGATGCCATAGTTTGCCCATTTAGATGGGCGTGGTCAAAACAATTTCTAATACCAAATGTTGGGCGTCCTTTATGTGTACTGAATTGTATTATTGGATATCTGAGCTCCATAGTTGTTATTGATCTAAACTACTGTATCAAAGTTCTTTATCAATTTTGATTGAAGCTATCAAGTGGGTAATTTGTTAGTGTGAGGCATCGATTCCACCCTTTTATGCAATACAGGTTACAGGACACTTGAACAAAACTTTCATTTTTATTTTAACCGTGGTTCATATTTGGTTTGCATCTTCAATTCCAAAGTGTTGGATACGTATTCCCCAGGTATCCAAACTCGATATGCTGGGTACCTCAAGTATCCATGTTGCATCGTAAGTAAAACACATGATCAATGAACGACTGCAATTTTTTGTATCAATTTTGATCTGGGTATCCGAGGACCCAACCCGCGAAAATACGTATGCATGTGTGGTTTTTCCCCACTCGACTTCCTCACTTATCTATTCCCATGTAAAAACACGAATTCGCAATCACCGAACCAAAGGAAAAAGAATTTACGGGCTAAGATTAATAAGGGCTAAAACATAGGTATAATGGACCTAAGCCAGTAGCTAAAACAAAATTCTTAAGAAGGTATAACTGACCTAAGCCAATCACCCTATGAAATAGCCCGTGCCATTTCAGGCTAAGAAGATACTAAGAAGGTGCAAGTTTCACTCTCCATCCACTGGCCAAAGAAGGCATAAACCAAGGGAACCAATATTATTAGCCTATCGAGATGCCCCAGCCCCCAGCTTTGGACAATTGGCCCGTGCATGTTCCTGTCATATGACTGTGCAGGATCCCCATTCATATGTTTAGAAAATGTTTAATGTCCCAGCTTAAAATAGTGTGAAATAGCCCGGGCCGGATCATTCCCTAGTGAAAATATATTGAAGGTATCAAAATAACTAATTCAATCAACATTCAGGTTTTTTATTATTATTTTTCTTAGGTGGTGTTTGAGACGATCGTCCCAATGACAGCCGATCGGCGTAGATGGAACCGATCGTCTCGGATGGAGTCAATCGACTCAATATACTCGTTTGCCAGCCCCACTGTAGGTGGTAAACTGATAAATATGCAGATATACCAGTCCCATTGGACTTTCCTTGGAAAGCAACGGATGATTTTAACTTTCTTTTGAACCGACAAACACCAAAATTATAGATTCTATCGCGTTTAAAAGTGTTTTTGTTTCTTTTGCAGAATATTTTATGAATCAGTTATATTCAGGTACCCCACCGAGTTGAAACTTCTGCCATGGTCACTGACAGAGTGCTTTCATTTTTCATAGAAATGTTTCCACGTCTACAGATCTTGTATCTGCTTTTAGTTTTTCACATTATATAATTTATTTGTATACTTTGTAGAAGCATGTAGGTTGGTTGGAAAACAAGCTCAGTTCAAAAGTTTTCAAAGATGTATAAACCTCTAGGGTTAGCCGGTTAGGTTTGTTCCTGTGACCAAAGGATTCGGGTGTTATTGTAACTCGCGTCAATAAGAGTATCAGATTCAGAAGTCTCGTAGACAAACTCAGAAGATATTAATAATTAAATGTTACATTTATAAGATTACTAGTATAGCACGCATGCGCAATGCGCCTGCCGTTCCGTTTATTCCGTAATTTTTTTTTTTTGTATATTAGTCAACGGTTAAAGTCAACAACGGGTCAATGTTCAAAGTCAACTATCAAAACTCATTTATGTTAATGGACAAAAGTAAATACGACTAAACTTGAATTTTTCACTTAATAATTTTTCAGTCATAAATGTCCTTTTACATCGAGAATGTGTATTCGTAACTCGTAATTTTCTAAGACAAAAAGACCTCTTTATACACAACATTTTTCGTGTATGTTCCCTTCTTTTTAGCAATGGTGCCTTTAGTCACTAACACTTTCGTGTTGCTACTTGACACTCCTCTGGAGAGAGCAACGTACAGTTGACCATGGCTGAACACATGTTTAGGGGAAAAAATACCCGTGTTTTCAATCGTATGCCCTTGCGCTTTGTTGACTGTAAAGGCGAAACACAAACGGATCGGAAACTGTTTGCGTTTAAACTTTTACGGGAGCTTTAGATTCTCAGGTGGCTCCAGTGGCATCCTGTGAATGAAGACTCGTGTACCAATGTAATTCCCACTAATTATTACATCATCTATACAGTTTGGGAAGAACTCTTTGATTATTAACCTGGTACCATTACATAGACCATTTTTTGCATCAACATTCCGCAACAACATAATGGGCGCACCGATCTTCAATTTCAAAATGTGTGATGGCAAACCTCCAGGAGCAATGTTGTTCAGGTATTTTTGTTGGTAAAGACCGTGAGTATCGTCATCCACGGAATCAAATGAGTAGAATAGAACCTTTATCCAGGAAAGATGCTAAGTACTCGGTCATTAAGCTTCTCGATGTACTCGTTTAATGGTGTGATCAATGTCCTATTAACCATGTAGTCTATATCTATGGCATTTTCCACCAAGTTTGGAAATGTTACATCTATAAGCTGAGACAAAGAAGCATCACTAACCCATGGTATGACCATCTCTTCCGGAACCTTTATTATCTCATTAGAAACGCAAGGTTCATCCCCGTCTCCAACACGAATCAAGAACTTAGAATAAGATGCATCCTCGGTTGCATGCATATTCTTCTTCAGATGCAAAACATGTACATTTTCCCACAAATGTGACCTGTTAAGAATGTAATGTAACTCAATATCACTTCGAATTATCCTCTTAAAAGTTAATTAAGTACCAGAGTTTAAGAAACATTAAATAATCATATCAATTTAAAACAATTTTTTTATGTTGAAAGAAAAAAAAATGCAATGTACCTGCTAAGACATGCATCGACTGTCTGTCCCCTTGTACTCCTTGGAATCACTGGTAGTACCTGACGGAAATCACCTCCCATGATTAGAATCTTTCCACCAAATGGTTCAGCAATCCCTGTGATATCTCTCATCGTCCGATCAAGTGCTTCAAGAGAATAACGATGCGCCATTGTAGCTTCATCCCACATAAGGACGGTAGCATGCCTCAAAAGTTTAGCTTCCTCAGTTTGTTTCTTCGTACGACACATTGAAGTTGATGTCGGTGTCATCGGAAGTTGAAACCTTGAGTGTGCTGTCCTCCCACCAGGTAGCATAGTAGCAGCAATTCCCGACGTGGCTGTTGCTAACGCAATACCACCATTTTTCCTGACAGTCGCCAGAATAGCACGATAGATATATGTCTTTCCCGTATCTCCTGGACCATCTATGAAGAAGACTTTACTTTCCTTTCTCCCAATTGCTCCCATGATTGTATCGTAGGCCCTACACTGGTCTTCATTCAACTTTTGGACAGAAGACAGGTCTTCGTCGGATATAGGAATCGACAACTCCTCTTGAATCATACTTGAAATCTCAAAGTCCTCACCCAATGTGCCTAAAATCGGCGGTAGATCATACATGGATATATCTTTATCGTGATGCTTAAGTATCAAATTCAACTCACGAATAAGACGATCTGATAAGAATGTCGAGCTTGTATTGCTTGAACTCGTGTAATCCTCGACCATGCTGTTGAAAAATTAATCCCACAATTCTCTCACGCCTGATGGATTATAAAAGTTCAAGATAGAGGCGAATTGTCTTCTCAGAGAAGACGGCATCTTAACCGTTGCTACTTCAGCCAAAGATTCTCTTGCACTCTGATCATTCTCTAAAATTCCCAAGTTTTCCGGCAGCTCTCTTGAATGTCCGACATCTCTCTCTATCAACAAACAATAGATCATCAAAAGAAGTAAGACCTCTAACGTGGTTCAGAATGTGCCTTAAGAACCACACCTCTCCTGCACATGAAGGTACTGTATAAACCCTTCCTATTGACTTCTGTGTACTTTGTCTTCTTCTTCATTCTTTTGTTTTTGTATCCTAACAGTAGCGTTCTGGAAATTCACGGTATAACAACTCTCTCGCTCTAGGATCGCGGGCATTTGTCACAAAGAACTCTGTCAAAGTTGTTCTGAGATTCCTCTCATCAGATAAAATTTCATCCAACGTTTGGTAATCATAGTACCTGACGCTCTGTTGGTTGGGAAGATGTATCTGTAATCTCACTACCGAAGGATAAACCTTGTAAAGAGGAAAGCTAAAGATCTTCCACATTGCCTCTTGTGCACAAACCCATCTTGCATTTTTATACCTTGTTATCTCGTCGTGGTCTACTGGCTGTACTCCAAAAGATGCATAATCCAGACCCTTATACACATACTTGTAAAGATACTTAACACTCTCCACACTGCTACAAATTTCCACGTTTATATGACAATCATACTTATGTAATAGCCAAGGTTTGTAAGACACAACCATCCTATTATCTACTTCAAAACTCTCACTCTTGTGTATGCGTTGTCCATCATTACGTCTCCTGTAAACAGGGTAAACATCTTTTCCTTGCACAATACACTCAGAAAACACTTTTGGAAAGTTTCTCTTACATTTACCATCCCTCATGCACTTACTACCACATGGACCGTGAATCATCCACTTTTTCACACACTCGTGTAGTTCTGGCTCTTCGTTAGGGTTAGGTGATAGACGCAGTATCGTGTCTAATATATCTCAATTGTATATATTGTTAGTGTTCGATTTTGTATTTATTTTGTTATTTTATGTCTTTGTAGGTATTTTTAGAGAAATAAGCTCTTGCGGCGAAATTGGCTCGAAAAGTGGTGTTTTACACCCCAGGATAGAGTACTAAAGGCACCCCAGAAATACACCGGAAGCACCCCAAAAACGTGTCGGAGGAACCCCGGAAAAATTACTATCTATGCCCAAAAATTACTATTGCACCCCATAAGACAAGTGTGAAAGGGACACCCATGCAGGATTAGGGGGAGGACATCTTCTTCTCAAATTCAAAAAATGAATTTTGGTGGGAAAATATTTTCATTAACAGCAGAATTTCGATCGGATGTTTGGACGTGATTTTGGGAGATTCAATCCCTGAAACTTAGTGGGTAGACGTGATATGACTATAGAAAGCTATTATGGGTGATTTTATCGATCAAATATGGCTGGATAACTTGGTTTAATCCAAACAGGGAGTTGGAGGAAAAACATGAGCTTACACGAGTTGTGAGAAATTTAAACGTGTACTGCACATTCTTGGAAGACTTAATCGATATTCTGGAGCGTGAAGAAGGTATAGAAGGAAAGAAATACAGCTGCATGCGCGTGGAAGATCAAAAAATGGAAATTTTGGCCATGGAGAATAATATTGATAAATGAAGATTATTTGGGAGATATGGCCTGATTAAAGGAGGATTAGGAGTATAAATAGATTTCTCCAGGTACAAGGACGGGTGGTCGAGAGTTTGGGGAGCTTAGGAGAGCCAGAGAAGAAGAAATCACGAGTTGCAGAAACTTGGGTTCTGCTTCTGCAGAACTGAAGAACACGAAGAACAAAATCCTGTAAAGGAAAGTTGTTGAAAACTGTCGCTTAAATGCGACAGTTCCCTACTCATTTCCAGTGACCGCGGAACAGAGTCTACAACACTTCTCTTGTATCGTTCATTTTGTGACGAATTTTGTGCGTCGCAAATTACTGTTTTTCACTATTTTCTCCGTTTTCACCATTGTAAACAATTTTTGGGAAAATAAAAAATATTTTGAGAGTGTCTATAATATGAGGAGCAAAACCCCAACACTGGGACGACGGAGGAGGCCGAACTTCATACATGGGTAAATTTGTTTTATTCATTTTTATGACTTTTGCACTAAAATTAATTGAAATATGATTTGATTAAATTGGTTGTCATTTGATTAGATGGGTCATGCTTAGCTTAGGTGATTTGATGTCCCATGCTTAAAATTTACAATCAATGTTTTGAGAATCTACCTTGGCAAAAATAGAGTCCATGTTTATATTTCTTGAGCTAAAATTGTTGAGAATAAATAAGTGAACCTTATGTTATGAAGATTGGTTAAATCCTTAGTCCCAGTACCTCTTGCACCAATTGTAATATTATTGTATATTTTTATTAAATTTAAAAAATCGAATCTTCACAAGTCTCAACGAACCTTTTACTACAACAAAGTTTAAATCATATCATTAGGTATTTCTGCTCTCACTATCTTATCATAATCATCAGGACCTTGTAGTTTGTCTTCCTCACTCAAAATAATTAACATATGAACATGAGGCAGACCTCTTTTTTGAAACTCAACAACATGCACATGGGCAGCTACTCTGCCAAATATTGACTTGGTAAAAAGATCTACCTTTAGCTCTTCAAGCTTTGCACGGAACACCCTTGTAGTCAGATCAGGTCTATCCGCTGCACATTGACCCAGCCCCAGGTTGGACACGATTTCATCCCAAAGTGGGTTGCAAGTCATTGTAATGAACAAATCAGGCTTCCCATACTTTTTCACCAGTCCCATTGCATCCTGATACCGCTGGTACATGTCACTTGGGCTGCCCATGTATGAGAAAGGAAGCACTTTCCTTTGACCAAGATTCTCTGTTATGAAACAAAAAAACATATTTCAGATTTCAAGGAAGTACTTTCCTTTTAACTGTTTGTCATTATCCTATAACATGTACTTTCCTTTTAACTGTTTGTCATTATCCTATAACATTTCACTGGGCTTTATGAAGAATAAAATGAATGTAGCAAGGCTTAATTGGCACTGGGCCAAAAAAGAAAGTGATTATCTATTAACTTACTTGCACTGGTTTCGCCGGCCATTCGTGCATCTTGTAGACCTTGATGCAATTCATCTCTGATCTCCTCTTGATGATCCCATAACCATCTAAGTCTAGACGAATCAATCTTCACCCAGTTATCCACAGCATATTGTTGTAGTAGTCTTCCACCTTGAAGAAGAAGCGATGCGTCATCACTTCGAATCTGTCAAATAATAGCAGCAGCAAATATATAAATTATTTATACTATTTGTGTCAACATAATATGTGTAAGTTCAATTGTAAAGTGTAGTTGTTAAACATTTATATCATATATACCTGTAGCATGTAGGAGTAGTATTCGAGGCATGTAAACTGTCTTCCGTTCTCATCCATACAATTTTGATCGGTAGCAAAAGCGGATATTGGAGAGGATCATAACAACGCGATGTTTCATTGATAAATAACAGCTTTCCTTCCGTTGTTTGGACTACAATGTCTCGCTCTCCAGGTTTTTTAGACCCATCTCCTTCAACTATAATTGCAGCGACTTGTGAAGCAGTTGGAAGCATGTACTGCTTCTCGGTCACAGGTTGCTCTTTAATCACCAGCCTGCACCTTTGGATGTCTTCTAGTTGTGCAAGCGGCATGATTACATGCACGAAACTATTATGTGTATCCAAAATTATCCTTAACTTCTCAATCACTTCTCTGTTTAGATCGTTACCACCTTCTTCCATCCTCCAAGATCGTTACCACCTTCTTCCATCCTCCAATTAATCTCGTAATCTGTATCATAAATATACATCTTATATATCTGGGACAAACTGTTGTTGGAGGATCTGTTTCATTTTCAACCACAGGAGGTAGAAGACTGCCTATTCTATGGTAGATATCACCTTGAACACGAAATGTATACACGCCTTCTCTATTATCAGCTAATTCCCTGTCATAATTCACCCCAATTGACATTAATGAGAAACACTGATTGTAGCGTCATATGTACCTCCGAAAGTGTACCCCTACTTCCGTTTGATCATCATACAACTCCAAAAGTTCAATCGGTGGGGCAATAAACGGTAAAACAATTTTCCCATCTGAACAACAAAATCCTTTTGGTTATCACGATAAAAAATCATCGCATGGCACTTTGGACACGTCCTTGATGGCGGCAGATGAAACTTCTTGAATCCAACTTGATAGGTGGTCCCTCTCGCACAATTCAGGAATGAGGATCTTCCTGCAACACTTTGGCGTGGACGACCTCTCCCTCTTCTGACTTGAACTACTCGTGGATTTGCTGCACATAAACACAAATAGGTCAAGATCTATACATACCTTTGATTACAATGGCTAGTTCACACATTCAAGAAAACTCCATTATCAAGTTATGCTTATCGGTGGGAGGTCAACAACAGATTCATCTATCAAGTTGTTAAATTTTTTATTATAACTTCATTTTATGCTTTAAGAACAATCAGTTTTACTCATCATATGCTTATAGGTGGAAACCACTCAGACTGAAAAAATGGAAAAGTTTCATAGGGGTCAATGGGATTCCACTTGCCGGAAATACCCTACCTTTCGTAAAGAAAAAGAATTGCATGGTAACAAAATTATATGGCATTGTCAATCATCATTTCCTAGTTTGTGCAGTTATCGATTGGTTAAGATTCTTACGAATTGTATTTTGCGCATTCGCTTGTTGGACTCTATCCGTGATTCTTGGGCTTCTACGGAGTGTTATTTCAGATCGTGCTTGCGAAGATTGTTTATGTTGTGTAAGGTCTCTAAGTCAGGGACTTCGACGAAGGATTACATTGGCTGCTGTCCCTGCATTTTTCATTCTATTGGATATGAATATGTACATAAATTGGCAACAAAGTGAAATGCGAAAAGAGAAACAAAAGAATATATATTCTAGTTGACTCAATTAAACTTTAAATTTTCATGAAAGAAACAGTAAATAAATACAATTAGTTGATTATACCTCTGTCAGTTTGGGAAGTATATTCTGTAGATGTCGAAGCTCCGGTAGTATTTCTTGGTCCTGGTTCATCCATACTATCTCGGTTCAGGAACCTGGAGCTTTGACAAATATTTCTGAATCTGGTGGACAGGGTCCCCTCAACTTGATCAGGTACACTTAAAACAATTTTGGCAGTAGCTTCCGCGTTGACTTGCTCACGCATCTCGTAATGTTCTCCATCATCAGAGCTGCAATCACTATCATCTACTATTGACTTATTGTTGTTGTTGTCTCCAATAACTATACTTCCCACCGGGTTTATGTCAGGAAAATAACTGTTTGCTCGGCGTCGTTTCTGTCAATAAAAATGTGGCCAGCGGAGTTATCAGGTGGAACAATAGTTCTTATCATGAAACAATAACAAAAAGTTTTGCAGTCGACGTAATCTCAGAAGTCTAAATTCATATCAATTTTTAGTTAATCCTAAAACTGAAAGAGGAACCTATTTTGCTATGTCAAAAGATGAGTCTGTACATAAACATGTAGTACCCTACAAACTTCTCATTAAGAAACTACTTAATACATTACAGCGCCAACAAATTCAGAAATAAATACACCACACAATATATTACACATTCTCAACAACAAAGAAAGAGTATGTATTTGCTAGAGAAATGCAGAACAGAATCAACAGATGGCATACCGATGCATCAATGGTCATCATCGAAAAGAGTAATTCGGAAACATCAACACTCGGAACCCCAACAGAGATAACATGATCAAGATATATAGTGAACTACGTTTCTTAATGCAGAAGAAACATGTTCAGAATTCATAAACATAATTCATAAACATGGAAAATTGTGAACTACGTTTCATAAATACACATACCTGATATGGTGCAACTGATTTCCCCTTTCTCTTTCTTGATGTCTCTGCGGCTTTATGTCTGTTGGTGCCTTAAGTTTCGGTCTCCTTATCTTCGTGGTTGATAGTAATATTTTCGTGGTTATACTTCATCACCGTTTTCTTACCTCCTTTATCCTTAGTTTTTCCCTGCAATGTTAGTCATATCATGTATCAATTTTATGGTGTTATTTTACCTCTTTCCTTTGTTTTCCTTTATATTATTTGTTTTTCCTTCCTTGTCATTATTTCTTTTCTTTCTTTGATGATTATAGAGTTTTCTTTTATGAGGTCTTATTGCACCTCCTAATTAAGGTCTTATTGCGCCTCAGCCCGTTTTAAGGTATTAGTTTTCTCGATGAAGTATTTGGCGCTTGTTATTCTTACGAATAACGATCCATCAACCTTGCCTTAGCTTTCGTATTTTTACCTCGTCAGGATTTTTCGCAACAATACGACAGGTCTAGTTATTCTTTTCTGAGGTCTTATTGCGCATCTTAATTAAGGTCTTATTGCGCCTCACCCCATTTTAGGGTATTAGTTTTCTCGACGAAGTATTTGGCGCTTGTTATTCTTACGAATAACGATCCATCAACCTCGCCTTAGCTTTCATATTTTTACCTCGTCAGGATTTTTCGCGACAATACGACAGGCCTAGTTATTCCCATGAATAATAGCCCCATGATGTTGCCATCTTCGTGGTCACACAACTCCCTAATCTGGAGGGTGCCGTCCCTTTATATTCCCCCTGACTGCCCCTTTAAGGATGTTACCCCTAACATGCATGTTGAGAACTTCTCATCCGGTCATGTCGACAATCAGTTGTTTTTGTGACCCTTTATCCCTTCGCCGATATGGATCATGGTTGCGAGGTCACACCCTAGGTGGGGTTTCTTTGATACTGAGTGCATCGTAGCCAGGACTTGTAAAACGGTAATGTCCAGTAACGCTCCAGGCGTCCCAGGCACTCGTAGCTCAACCGAATACGTCGGCGCCCTGGTCATATTTCTGCACCCCTTACCGAAGGCCATCATAAAAGGGACCGTCGGCGGATAGATCTTATCGTTGCCCCTATTTGATGTCTCTGGGGTTAGCCCATCATGATGTGCACCAGGTCTTACGTATGTGCCTCTTGTATTATGTGCGAACTAGGGTGAACGCCATATAGATTGGGTTCCGAGCCTTCCTAGGCGAAGGTTTTAGATTTTTGAATTTGGGGGTCTTATACATCCTCCTAATGAGGTCTTACTGGCATGTTCAAGAGGTCTTATTTTTCCCGATTGATTATTTGTTTATTTGCTTGTACTTTCTTCTATTTGTATATTTAGATCTTAGTGTGCCTTTTGCTCGTGATCATTTGAGAGAAGATATTTCATTAAATATTGGGTCACTTGACGATTACATATCTTCGCTCTTTATTTATCTGAAACAACAACATTTATTTAGGGATAATAATTCTGTATGTATACCGGATTCCAAGGGTGATCCAACCCACGGTCTTTCTTTTGTGCTTCGCCATATATTGGATTTCCTTCGTTGTCTGTTCCATTTCCTTCGTAGTTTATCAATTCTTAGGCTCCATTACCCACCACTCTCTTACTATGTATGGACCTTCCCACGTCGGCTCCAATTTTCCTCCTGACCCTTTCTGATAAGGCGGGATCTCTCGTAACACCAATTCGGCCGGCTCAAAACTTCGTTCCTTCACCCTTTTATTGTACTCCCGAGATAACCTTTGATTATAATTCGTCATATGCTGAAGCGCAGTTTCCCGGTTTTCTTCCAAATCATCCAACTTCGCAAGAATTAGGCCTGAGTTTAGATTCTTCTCCTAGGCCTCTAGTTTAGTTGTTGGAATGATTACTTCGGTAGGTTACACTGCTGCTACTCCATAAGTCATACAAAAGGGTGACATTCCCGTAGCATCTCGTCGAGTTGTTTTGTATGACCATAATACATTCTGGATCTGCTCACACCATGCTTTATGATGTCCATCCAATTTTTTCTTCAATGTTGTTGTTATTATTTTATTCGTGGCCTCCGCTTGCCCATTACTTTGTGGGTAAAGCGGAGTCGACTTGCCCCATTGGATTTTGAATGCATTAAACAACATCGTCATATTTTCTCCCTCAAATTGCTTTCCATTATCAGAGAAAATTTTCACTAGGACCCCGAATCTGCATATGATGTGCTCAAAGATAAAGTCGTATGCATCACTATCACAAATGTGTTGCAAATCCTTTGCCTCGACCCACTTAGTAAAGTAGTTTGTTGCTACTATCAGGTATCTTTGTTGTTTTGATCCTGTGACGAATGGTCCAACTATGTCCACACCCTACATTGAAAAGGGACAAACACTTAGTATCGATTTTAAATTCGTGGCAGGTGTGTGTATTTGTTTCCCAAATCTTTGACATGATTCGCATCTTATAGTAATATTCTTCGCATCCTCGTGTATGTGTGGCCAGAAATACCCTTGCGTCTTAGTCTTATAAGCCAACGATCTGGTGCCACTGTGATTACCAGCATCTCCATAATGTATAGCCTTCATTATTTCAATACCCTCCTTCTGCGACAAACATCTTAGCAATGGGCCTAGGAATGATCTTCGGTACAGAATTCCTTCTCGTAGCTCGTAATTAGTCGCCTTGCTTTTGATTTTATTTGCCACAAATCTGTTACGAGGTAAATCTCTCTCCGCCAAATATTTGTGCATTGGAGTTCGCCAGTCTTCACTGCTTAAATCAACATCCTCTTCGCCATTCTCCAGTAGCATAATTTTCATCTCTTCATCCTCTTTGTTTATGGATGATTGCATTAAGCATTCGATTCTGACATATTTAATTTCGGGATCTACGATCATTGAAGAAATGAAAGCTAAGGCATAAGCATGTTTGTTATCTCTCATGCATATGTGCCTCCATATTATATTTGGTATTTGGGTTGAATATTGCTTAACAAGATGTAAGTACTTTTGCATCGTGGGATCACTTGCGTTGTATTTCCCCTCAATTTGCCAAACCACCAGCTGTGAATCACTTGCTATTCTTACATATTCTAACTTCATTTCAATAGCCAATATTAGTGCATGCACCATAGCTTCACACTCTGTTTCATTATTCGTTGCTGCATATTCTAACCGAAAGCACTAAACTATTCTCGGTCCTCCTGATGAAGTGAATACGATTCTTATGCCCCCACCCGAACTATACGAAGATCCATTAACAAATATTTCCCATTTTCGTGGATTATTTTCTTTGAGCAGATCTTCTGGGTCTGGACGGTCTTCTTCTATGTCCACCATTTCTTCTACTCCTTCATCTTCTTCTGAGGGGAATTCAGCTAGAAATTCTGCGATTATATGTGACTTCGTTGAAGTTTGAACTTCGTATTTGACACCGAATTTCTCTATCTGAGCATTCCACCTTTCGACTCTTCCTACCCTTTTCGCACTCTTCAAGACCGACTCTATTGGGGTTCTTGTCAGAACCTTGATTTTATGGGTTTGAAAATAAGTTCGCAGTTTCTGTGTTGCATAAACCAGTGCTAATATTAGCCTTTCGATCCTTGGGTAATTTCTCTTGGCAGAATTAAAAGTTTTGCTGGTATAATAAATTGGTTTTTCCACTCCTTCATCCAAACGAAGTAAGACTGCACTAAGAGAATTTGGTGTTGCTGCAAGATAGATTAATAATTCTTCTCCAGGATCAGGTTTCTGTAAGATTGACAGCTTTATGAGATAATCCTTGATGCCTTGTAATGCCTTCTCGTAATCTTGTGTCCATGTAAACTTCGCTCCTTTCTTCAAGACATCAAAGAAGTGTTTACATCTATCCGAAGACCTAGAAATAAATCTTCCTAAAGCTGCCAATTGCCCATTTATTTTTTCCACATCCTTTATAATCGTTGGAGATGGCATGTCCAATATGGCTTGCACCTTTACTGGGTCTACTTCGATTCCATTTTTCGTAACTATATTCCCTAGGAACTGACTCTACTCCGAAGATACACTTCGCTGGATTTATTTTCATCTTGTGCACCCACATTTGATCGAAAATTTATTTTAAGTCTTTTATATGATCTCTAGATTCTTTAGTTTTTACAAGCATATCTTCGACATAAACTTCCAACTTGGTGTGAACCCATCTAGCGAAGATGTTCTCTACCATCCGTTGATAAGTGGCTCCAGCGTTCTTTAATCCGAATGACATCCTTGTATAACAATATAACCCTCTAGGAGAGAAAAATGCCATGTGTTCTTGATCTTCTTCAGCGAGCGGTATCTGATTATATCCTGAATACCCATCCATCAACAAGTGTCTATGATACCCCGATGCCGACTCCACCATTTTAGGTATATTTTGCAAGGGGGAAACTATCTTTCGGACAAGCTGTATTTAAATCACTGAAATCGATGCATATTCGTATCCCCTTGTTTTTCTTCGTCACCACAACCATGTTCGCGATCCATTCTGGATATTTCACTGGCCTTATGATCCCCGAATCCAACATCTTCCGAAGCTCTGCCTCTATCTGCTCGTGATATGTAGTTGCTATCTTTCGTATTCATTGCCTCACTGGTCTTATTGCTGGGTTTGTATCAAGTCTGTGACATGCAACTAGAAGATCGATCCCTGGGATTTCATCCATGCTCCATGCAAATAATTTCGATATTCTTTTTATAATTTTATCAACCTTTCTTCTTCTTCGATCCCCATCTTCGTCCCAATCTTCACCATCTTTGGTTCTTCGTTAGTTCCCAAATTTATCTCCTTCGTAGGTTCAACTGCTGCGAAGTTCATGACTGGTTCTCCAAGGGGGGATGGTTCCTTTAACTGCTATAAAGGATCTCCTTCCTTTTCGGGAATCTCACTTGGTATTGCTCACCCTTTTTTAGCCTTAGTCATACATATCATCAACTCTTCTTCTTTTCTCGCTTCTAGTACCCTTTTCTTATGTTTCTTCTTCTTCTTTATCTTTTCTTCGTAATTATGGACATATTTTTCGTTGCAATGCTTCACTTATTTTGGATCTCCTTTTACTTCGCCTATTCCACTGGGCATCAGGAATCAAATTGCTTGATGAAAGGTTAACGCAACTCCTTTTATCTCATGCACCCATGGCTTTCCAATGAGTGCATTGTAAGGTGAATCTACGTTCACCACACAAACAATGACTTCGGTTTCAAATTCTCCCACGAAGATTTTCATGGTCAGTTCGCCTTTGGGTCTTGATGCCACTCCATTAAACCCGTAGATATTATAAGTGGATGGTATGAGATCAGAATCTTTATACCCCATGGTTTTGAACACGTGATAGAAGAGAATATCTACCGAACTCCCCGTATCCACAAGTAATTTGTCTATTTCCCAAACCTTTCTTTCTTTCGCGAGATCAATTTCCCATCGTGAATGTTTACCGAAAGTTAAGGTCACAACCAATGGATCAATATGCAAAGTCCCTCCTTCGGGTGCGTCTAAGGATGAAAATGTAATTGCTTTCTTCTGCCATTCTTTTAATGGTTCAACCTCTGCGACATTAAATATATCGTTCCCCTCAAAATCTCTTTTGTGTACTCGTCTTAACACATTATCATGTAAATTCTCAATGCTCTTTGCCGAATGTATTATGGAATTGCAGTTCAATTGTTGAGCTCCCCTTTCTATTTCGATATGATATAGTGGTGCCTCTTGTTGCATCGGGTCTTGAGCTGGTTGTTGTGGTGGAGGAGGTAGTAACCTTTGATTCTCAAAGAAGTGGGTTAACTTCCCTTGTTCGATCAAACGAAGTATCATCCTTCGGACATTTCTACAATCGCTGGTTTGATGCCCGTGAAAACGGTGATATCTGCAGAAATCGTGACTTCTTCTTCCGGGTGTTGGCTCCATTCCCAAGTTTGGAGGTGTAGGGATCTCTTCGGTTAGTACAATTGTGTCCCAAACCTTCTCCACGGTGGTATTAAGTTGGGGAAGTTTTACATCTTCGAAATTTGGCGCATTTGGTCTTCGTTCACCAAACCGCTAGTTTTGATAGTTTCTTCGCTGATTTCCCGAGAAATTCCCTCGCTGATCATAATTTCCTTGTCTTGGTTCTTCATACCTTGTCCATTGGTTTCCTTCCCCATACCTTTTGTAATCTTGGTTAATCCATTCTTCGTCTCCGCTTGACAGTTCCACGAGTTTGGATTGATTTGCGTTTGATGGTTCACCTTTCTCATATTTAGAATCATTTTCTACTGCATTTTGCATTCGTGGTAATAGCCGCGAAGATCCTTCCTTTGATGGGGTTACAATTCCATTTGCTTCTTTCTGCTTCTCTTCCAGAACTATATATTCTTCCTGGTACTCCCTCAGCTCGTTCATCTCTATAGTGTCCCTGATTCTAAATATCTGAGTATACAGAAGATCTATTGCGATTAAGGCATTCACGAAAGCCAGAATGAAATTTCTTTCATCCACTCTTCCAGCTAGTTCGCTACACACCGTCCTCCATCTCGTCACCAAACTTCGTAAACTCTAAGTTGGTATTCACTTTAGATTGAATAATGTTTCAATTCCCGGTCTCAACATGTTATTGCTTATGTATGTTGTTAAGAATATTCTCTGCAGATTCCTGAACGAGGAGATGGATCCTCCTGCCAACCCATCGAACAACGCCAACGCCTCTCCAACCAAACTTGCATAAAAATACTTACACATGACTGCAACATTTCGTCCCCATTGCATTAACGAAAGAGTGTACTGCTTTAGATGTTGCACTGCATTTTCTGTACCACTGAATATGCTTCCAAATGAAGGTAACGTACACTTCGCAGGGATTCTTGTATGTAGTGTTTCGTAAGTGAATGGTGATTTCTCTGCCTCTTCTATCACTTCTCCTAATTGTACCCGTCCTCCTCCCTGCGAATTGTTTATCAAGGTTATCATATCACGCTAGTACCATGTGATTTATATTTCCTTCATCAGGTCGTCTTGCTTCGTTTGCATATCTCGCTTCGTCTTCCTGTCTTTCCCTTCTTTCCTCCTCTCTCCTTTCTTCCTCTCTCCTTGTTTCTTCTAGTGCTCTTCTCGACGAGCTCCTACTTGTCCTTATATCAGAATCACCAGTTCTTGTTCGTGAATCATTGTTTGACCTCTCTTCGTTGATCATACGATTTTCTTACACTAAATCTGCATTTTATCTTGCGAGTTTTATTCGCCGCTCTACCAGATCTCTCTCAATCTCCCTTTCTTGACGAAGTCTTTCTCTTAACTGCTCCATTGTCGTATTCTCTTCGTCAATATTCTCCTCCCCTACTTCGTGAACCTGATCTTCTTCTACCGCAGTTTCAGTATCGGTTGTATGGATCGATCCTTCTGGATAATTATTCCTGCTAGTGTTAGTGTTCAGTTGTTGAATTACACCACGCCTTCCTCCTGCAGCCGAAGTTTCTCCTATCTCCACTCTTCCTCCTCGTCTTTCTTCCATACGCTTACTCCTTCTTGGTGCTATTACGTGCATAGCTCTGTTCGCCACTCTTGTCATCTGAAAGCTTTTAGGTTATGTTTTCTGACTGAATTTCAATTTGTGTTGTTGTACCGAGTTATCTGATTCACCGAGTTCTTTATGAAACTTGAACTGATGATGAATGTTACGATCAAGTTTGCTACGAATTTCAAAACAAACTCCTCTAAGTGATGAAAACCGTAATGAAGTTCCCAAAAGATCTTGTTATTCTCTAGGTCTTGAGACTAAGTGTAAGTAAAATTCTTAGAACTCATGAAATCAATTAGAGAGAAATGACTTATCAAGAAATAAAACATTGAAAATTCAAAACTAATTTCTTTTGGAATCTCAGGTGAGAGTAAACTCTCAAAACCCAACTTTCTGTTTCTGGACGCTAAAATGTAACTGCAGGAAATCCTACAGCACACCCAAATGAATTATTACTCAAGTTCTAAGACATGATCATAAGATTAAAATCAAAACTATTATTATTAGAAGGAGGATGATTACACAAGTAAGAAAGACCCTAACTTAGTTTCTCTCACAACTCTCTTACAATATGACCATAAAGATAGCACAAACCCTAACTTAGTTTCTCTCACAACTCTCTTACAATATGACCTCACTGATTATCCAAAAAACTCTCCCTTTATAATGTCCTAAGGATCTTATTTACAGCAAAACAGTGAAATGGAGTACAACTCATGTTTATTTCGCTGATAGTCACACAGTTCACATGATTTCCCCTTTTACTTCATCAATCCAATTTTCGATAAAGTTATTCCCTTTCTGTCGCCGATAACACCGGTGACTTGTCAGTATAGCTTTCCTGGTTTCTTGTCTAACAATTTATCTTCGTTTATAACCAGGTTACTTCGCTTGGAAATTCTTTTTTCGTTTGGACTGGACGAATCATCCACCTTCGCTATATCTTCCTTTGCCTCGTCGCTTGTATTCGTGGATTATCTTCTTAGTATTACTTCATTTGTCTCTTCGCTAATTCTACTTCGCAGATCCAATTTTCAGTAAGGTTTTTATGACAACTGATTGACCTCTCATTAAATGCTTGTCTTCAGATCTGGCGATATTTTCTTCTGACGAGGTTTGTTCGTTGAGTTCGTTCTTTCTCGGTTCTACACGTGGCGAGTAGGTTTTCTTCACCTACATGGTACATGCAATTTTGTTTTTGACAAGATTCCCATTGGATGAAATTCCAACATGAATAAATAATAGCTGGATGGGGGGAGACTTGGGTTAATTGGCAAGTCAATAGCTACAGAGAACTGCTTTCGTTGCTGTTTGCATATATTGAAAGGAGGGACAGATTTAGCTTGTGTCTAGCTTCTCCTGTCAATTTGTCATGTGCTTCAAGACAACTTTTTCGTTTATACTAGTCCTTCCAAGTCTTTTAGAATAAATTCTATGGTTGTTTTTTCTTTTTTGATCGTTTATATAGGGAAGCCTTAATATCTTTGTCGGGCTGCTAGTACTATAGAACAGTGCCACTTTTACTAGTATATATGCCAATTGGAGAAGACAGCTAAGTTGATCGATGGCCAGGGATTGATTTTATGATTGAATCATTCAATGATGAATTTGATGCATAGTCCGTACACGCATATAAACTATCAGACATGTTTTGAAAAATAACAATATACTGCCATAAGTTGAATTCAATTTGTAATGTAGTCAATTGTGGTAAAGAACTAAAATACAGAAATATCTGATTATTTATTTATCATACCGACATGATCAAAACCAGTCATAATATGGCAGAAATACGTTGTTGTAATCCCTCAAAAACTGTTTTCATGTCCTTCTTCATCACAAAAATATATTTGTAATCCAAACATTGCCTCAGAGAAGACACTGTTACTCAAACAGTCAAACTATGGAAGTAGTTGGTTCTTGTTTAGCTCTTTTGGGCTTGTTGGTTTTTTAGGTTTGACGTATTCATCAAAATAGATACTTAAAATCATAAACCGCGCATTTATTGATAAACAGCAAGTCTTGCACGTACGGTACGCATATATATGCACACACAGTACTGCTCTATCTAGCTAGTACTAGTAAACCCACACAGACAAAAAAAATAATAAAAAATAAAAAATAAAATCATAATTTCGTAAGAAAAATCTTCACAATCTCTACAATGACTTAGCGTAAATTTGACTGAATTTAATATGTTTTCAGAAGAAAGTAAATTAAGTAATTAATACTAGAATAAGCTAAGTCAGAGAGGTAGATGTTCGGTGCAATAATCAAAAACAAGAAAAAATTAAATAAGCAAAAGTTATTGATACTTAGCTCCTTTATAATGGAAGTGATCGATTTGACGTAACGGGCGAGCTCCCCATATCTCCGTAACAGCAACAAGGCAAACCTTTGGAAAAACAAAGTGAGTCACGTGTTCAACACGCTGTCCTTAAGACATTAGCGCCCGGCTACACTCAAGAGTGATGCTATAGCCCTCACAGGACGGATATCTCCAGGATAAAACACCCTACTACACCTACTACTAGCATATGTAGTAGATGCTCAACTTGAGCTTGGCAACTCTGAAAAACTCCGAAAGAAAACCTTAAGGAAAAACGCGAACACTTAAGAAAACAATATAAAAATATTTCCCTTTGGGGGTCCCTCTAAAATATAGAGAAACCCCTTTCCCATAGATTTT
>JAJJMB010008385.1:476759-575074 GCA_023531105.1 Papaver atlanticum | reverse complement strand
TTGTTTATATAATGGAATAATACAACTTAAAAAGAGGAACTCCCCGATGTGGGACTAAAACGTTTTATTCACAAAAGAAAACAATAAGTTATTATTTTTGTTAAAAACTTTAAAAATCAATTTTTTATTAATTGTTTTCCAACAGTAGATCGAAATCATCAAATGAGTGAGAAAAGCTGTTATACCCCCTCTTTGGCTCTTTCTCATGAAGATTCACAATTCAATTCATTTGGTAATTCTACAGAGGGAAAGTTGAACAGCATTCCCCATAAAATAGAAAGGAGATCAAAAGAAAAGAAAGCAAGTCATTAGCCATGGGAAGACCTCCTTGTTGTGATAAAGTACTTGGTATCAAGAAAGGACCTTGGACTCCCGGAGAAGATCAAATTTTAGCATCTTACATCGAAGGACATGGACCAGGGAATTGGAGATCAGTTCCAACTAATGCAGGTAAGTATAGAATTGAGATATAGAACATCCTCAATACTGTCTCTAGTACGTATTATGAATTTTATTTTATGCATGCTGATTCGTATGTGTACTTCAAACCTGTACCTCCTAATTTTTTGTTTGTTGTTATAACTTTTAGGTTTATCAAGGTGCAGCAAAAGTTGCAGGCTGAGATGGACTAAATACTAAAGACCAGGAATCAAGAGAGGAAACTTCACTGAACTTAAGAAAACAACATAATTACTCTTCAACGTTTATGGGGCAACAAGTATATATTTACATTTATCTCATTAAACCCTACAGTAATGCTTAATTAATTTTGATTACATAATCTATAAATTTTAGTAACTTGACCTCTCTTTTTTTTGTGTGGGGGTATTACACTCAGATGGGGAGCAATAGCATCAAATCTTCCACAAAGAACAGATAATGATATAAATAATTGAATTCTAATTCCTCATTTGTCTTCTTGTTCTTCAATTCTTATAATTATTTCTACTTGGTACTGATCATTCTCTGGACCTCTTTATTGCCGGGGTGTTCTTTGTTGGTAGTTGGTGACTACGTGAGGCTTCTTTTCTGTATTCCGCCACTGTTGCAGGTAAGGTTTTTCTTGCTGTTTATGCTTTTAATCTCTGATTGTTTGTACTTTTATCATTGGCGTTCTTAGGTTTTTGCGAAGGAGAACACGACATACGACAGTATATATACTTTCCCCTGTTCTTCATCACAAAAACTATGAGCTGTTTTTCTGATGATCATGATCTCCTGATTGTTGAGGTTAAATCCTGACTGCTAACGATTTTTGATGATTTCTGATGCCCCTACTATTTGGATATGGCGGGTGATGATCGTCGGTCCAGTCCATACAGATCTTCACCATTAAATCCTTATCGGTCTCCACAAGCTAGAACTACAGATACTTCTCCGCCGAAGGGTGGGCCTCCACGATCCTCTTAGCCATACTTTAGTCCTCATAAAGTTTCTTCTTCGTCTACTCCGAAGGATGATCCTTCAAGGAGGGGAGATTAGGAAAGGGGTTCCCGTTACGCTGCCGATCGTCCCACCGGCAGGCATGCTTCCCAGCGTTCAGAGGCGTTGGACGCTGAGCCCATTAACACTATCGTCCCTCAGTCCTCTCTTTCTCAAAAGTTCAAGTCTTCTCTCAAGGTATCATTGTCGAAGAATCCTTCATCAAAGAATCTTGTACCCAAAGAAGCAAACTTGTTAAGGAATCCCTCGTCGAAAAGGAAGGCTTCGGATATAAATCCTTCGTCGGGTAAGGCAGCGTCTTCTGAGGTTGTTCCTTCGGTACAAACAGCTCCAGTCCCAAAGAAGAAAAAGCGTGCTGTCTCTTTTAAGCACATTGATCTTGAGAAGTTTAAGATTAAGCATGGTCTTGAGCGTTTCAGGGTTCGTTTCAATAATCAGGGTAACGATCTTACTTATGAGATGATAAGTAATTATAAAGATGATTCCCAGCATTTTTTGACGATGGTAGGAGCTTTTGAGGCGGGTTTGATGTTGCCCTTGTATAAATCTGGAGATTCGTTTTATTACGATGTGTTAGCTCATCGTGAAGGTTCTACTTCTCACACTCATTATCGCTCAGTGGTTCAACTGAGTGGGAATTTCTTACGAACTCTTCATGAATGTTATCTATGGAGAAAGGGTGAGACCACGATGACGTGTTATCAACCTAACCCTGAGGAAAGAAGTTGGTACACTGCTGAGAATTTTAATGCTTTGTTTGGAGATTATGTGAATGGACGGAATCGAAAACGCTGGAGTGTTGGTCTTCGTACGATGGCTGCCTCTCATGGTGAGATCCGTCTTCTTAGTAAAGTGAGTGATACAAAGCTGAGGTTCATCCCAGGCACCGAAAATTCTGGCAAACCGCAGCTTTTCCCTTTGAATGAGCGCCTTCGTCGCGATCACGATTATGAGTGGCATGCCACTCCTCTTGAAGTCATCGGTCCTTGGGCTCATGGATGGGTTCCCACCGATCAGATCATGGTTCGTGATGGTGCCCCGGCCCATTATGGTAACTTCTGTCCTGGGGCCTTAAACTTCACTGGCACGAACTTTGACTATAAAGTCGACACTGAGGACGTCGGTGATGAAGAAGGTTCCGAGGTTGCTCTCCCCTCCAAGAATGCCGGTGCAGTCAAGGTATGATTTAGTATGTTGTGTTGTATGTGTATCTATCCCCTGAATCATAGGTTGACGTGCGGCTTTTGTAGGTGTCGAAGAAGAAGAAAATCGAGACTGTTGAATCTTCCACTGTCGAGGTTGAGGAATCTAGGATTCCTGAAGTGACTAGTCCGGTGGGCGATGAGGATGATTCTGCTGTTAATGGTTATGATGATGATGAAGTTACCGATGAGGAGGAGCGTGCTGAATCCACTCCTAAGGAAAATGAGGATACTGAAGAAGAAGAAGAAGTTATTCCAGAAGGACAAAGGAATGATCATGTAATCGATCCTGAAGTTACTCCCTCTCCTGATCAGAGGAACGAAGATGTTGATCTTCATACCAAGATCCCTGAGCCAATGAACGTGTCTGACCCGAACCAAGAGTTTTCCTTTGGAAAAATTTACTCTTCCGACTGTTAGATCGACTTAGGTGCTTCATTGGGCATAGCTTCTGAGTTCTCACTATTGTCTCCTAATGATGATTGGGAGGTAGAAGCTGAGGATGATGGAGAGAAGGAAGCAGGGGCCGAAGATAGTTCCAAAGGTAAGGATGCTGAGCAGTTGGCCGCCAAGGAACAGAAGGGTAAAGAAGCTGCCGCTGGGGACACTTCAGCTGACTTTGATGGTAGTGTGATGCGCTCTGATGACGATGAGACCTTTGAATGGTTGAAGAAGAAATGTCTCATGAATGTCCCATATCATGTCCCTGTCATTCCTAGTGAGAGGGATTCCGATGCTTTCACTCGCCAGCATATGGAGCTATCCTCTCGTGATCGAGTGACTGAAGTATGGCAGCGTGGTCTTGACGCTGCTCTTCCTTCGAGCTTGCTGTCTTCCGTTCCTTCGACCATTTCTGACATGATGGCCATTGCAGACGATCATCAATATGGTTTCCCTCAGCAACGATTTATGGATGTATTACTAATTTCTTCAAACCCTTTGTACTACTAATTTCTTTTTATGATACTGACGCCTTGTCCTTTGTAGTTGCTGAACAGCGAGCATTGCAACCATACCATGTACCAATTCTTTCGAGCCAAGGCCTTGAAATTGGAAGCGAAGCTTCGTAAGATGGATGACGAGCTTCATACTTCTCAGGAATCTATCAAGTCCAAGGATAAGGAGATACTGGAGCTTAAGGAGCAATTGAAAAAGAAACAGCAGGATGGTGACACCGAATGAGGGCTTCGTCGATAGGTAGATTCTCTTCGTCAATAAATTGAGCATACTCGTGCCTAAGCCTCCTCGGCGGCTACTACATCTAAAGGTTTGTCCCTTTGCTTTTTCTTATCTCTTCTTGTTCTTAGTGTTCTTTCTGAGTTGGCCGCACCTGTCTTCAGCGGGTGGTACCAAAGAATTAGTTTGGCTTCGAAATGAAAGGTCTCGGCAATCCTTACGTATCAAGCAGTTGGTGTAAGAAGTTATTGGAGTAAAAGAGAACTGGAATTCTCATGCCGATGAACATAATTTATTATCGGCTAAGTATCGTGAGCGACGAGAGCAGATGGTGGCTATGCGGAACTCGATGGATACTGCCCGTCGTCAATTTGATGGTGCTTTATCGTGGACCCACCATAATCTTGGCGAAGCTCGAGACGCTGTTTCTCGACTGGAAGCCAAGATTGTGGATATAGAAAAGAAACTTCGTGAAGCTCGATCATCACATGCCCCTGATGTTAGTGATTACATACGGCGTCTGGTTCATGAGCGAGATGATGCTAGGGCCGGAGCTCATGCTCTTAGTCTTGCTTTGACTGCTTCTCGTGCCGATGTTGCCCGTCTGGTTGAATCCAAAAAGGATCTTGAAGTAAATATGTACAGACTTACGAAAGGGATTCAGGGAATCACCAACGAAGTCAATCATCTTCGTCATTTGGACTCTATGAAGCAAGTAGAGTTGGACCAATGTCATTTCGATCTCGAAAACTGTTGACAGGATTATAAGAAACTTTCTAGCGAATATGACTTTCTTGACGAAGCTCGGGATGCCGTTGTGAATGAATACGAAGTAGCTTCGGCTGATGTCAAAGGTCTACGTTCGTTTATTGGGGAGTAGTGGTCCGTTTGCTTTATCTGATGAACTGTTTTATTTTTGCAGAACTCGAGGGAAAACTTCACCTTGCAGATGAGAAATTTTAAAAGGCTCAATCGGAATAAGTCCATCAGCAGGGTCGAACCCACTACTTTGAGGGGTTGGATGGAAGTCTTGATGCAGACTCAAAAGAGACTGCCAAAGAGATGGAGCGTTTGCGGTCGCTGTTGACAGCTTCAGATGCGAAGCTTACATCGTTTACCTTTGCGGCATGTAAGCAATTGGCCGAGGAAGTGAATAAGACCATTATCAAGATCGAGTTAGACCTCAAGAAAGAAGGCATCGTTAAGAAATTGAAGCGTCATCCTGTGCCAGAGCCTTTCAAATCCGTCTCTTATCCGTCCTCTGGTGGCAGCGTTCCCTCTTCTCAGAAGGAGCAACCTGCTGTTCATGCCGAGCCCTCGGGGGAGAAGTAAATCTTTATGCTGGGTGGAGATTTGATAGTTGCTGATTACGTTGCCCCGAGCTATCTTTTTTGTGTATTTTTGTAATTTCTTGCTTGTTTTGGCATGCATGTAATCACTTCTTATGAAATGGACCTTCAGTTTTTTTTCTTTTTTGGAAATTTTAAGTCTTGATTTTCCTGCAGCATTATTCTTACAAGTTTTAAGTAACTTATAATATGATTTAAAAGAAAGGATCTCGCGGGTGTTGTGCTATAACGAAGGTATTTACCTTCGTTATTTATTTTGGACCTATCACCCCGTAGGCTAATCCTAGGCCAGAGGATTACCTAACGGTGGGGGTTAGTGCAGCGTTCTCGGATATGTGGTGTTTTATGTACATTATTTACATGCACCCATGCCGCCGAACACTGCCTTGTCTTTGGTTGGGTATCTCTTTCTACTGGAATCCTTAGTCTTACACTCATAGACGCTGATAGGGGAGTCCTGAGAGATTGCATATAATAGCTTTCCTCAATATAAGTGTAAGTAAGGGACCATTGCTAAACGCTATGGTGACCAAAAAATCTTGTTTGATTGATGCGGTGAGGTCTACTATTCCTCGCCCAGAGATAGAAACATGTTAAGCGGGTACGCTGTCTTCTTCTCCTGGTACTCTTCACACGGGTGCAGAACTGTGTTGTTTCATGGGTAGTATGGATTGAGGTATTTTTCATTCCAAGGATGCCTTAAGATTTCTCCTTTTAGGTTACGCAGGTAGTACGATCCCCTCCCTGCGATATCGTGCATGACAAATGGCCCTCCCCATGTTGGTGCTAATTTTCTCCATTTCTTTTCTCGCTGATATTGTGGTATGGTACGTAACACATACTGTCTTTCTACAAAATTTCTAAGTTTAACCTTTTTATTGTACTCCTTTTCCAACTTATGCTGATAATTTTCCATCCTATGTAACGCTGCTTCCCTTCTTTCTTCTAGATCATCGAGCCTTTCTATCATCATGTCTACTGTGAGGTTCTTCTCCCATGCTTCGGTATTTGTAGTAGGCATGATGATCTCTGTCGGGATGACTGCTTCGGCTCCGTAAGTGAGAAGGAATGGAGATTCACCAGTTGCTGACCTCCTTGTGGTTAAGTATGACCATAGTGCATTGTGTAATTGCTCACACCATCGGCCTTTATGTTCATCTAGAGATTTCTTGAGGATAAGAGCGAGGGTTTTATTTGTGGCTTCGGCTTGACCATTGCTTTAAGGATAGATGGGTGTAGATTTGTTTTTGCTGATCTTGAATGTGTCAAACAACATGTCAATGTTCTTTACTTGTAGTTGCTTGCCATTGTCGGAGACGATTTCTGAATACATCTGCATCTCTGATTATTACTAGATCCTTGGCTTCTACCCATTTGCTGAAGTAATCAGTAGCTACTATCAAGAATCATCTCTTTCCTGTTCCTTCGATCAGTGGTCCAACGATGTCAACTCCCCATTTTGCGAACGGCCATGGGCTTCCCACTGAATTTAACTCTGTCGCTGGAGCATGAATTCTTTTGGAGAACCTCTGACATTCTTCGCATCTTCTGGACATCTTGGTAGCGTCTTGCATCATCTTCCGCCAGTAGTATCCCTGCATCTTAGCATTCTCCGCCAATGATCTCATCCCGCTGTGATTACCTACGTCTCCATAGTGGATGTCTTTTAAGATACGATGCCCCTCCTCTCGAGATAAATAGCATAATAGAGGTACGAGGAAAGATTTCTTGTACAAGACTCCATCACGAAGTTCGTATCTTCCTTCCTTCGATTGCACTTTTCGGGCTTGCTTCACATCTGTGGGCAGCGTCCCTTCTTCGATAAAGAGATGAACTTCGGTTCTCCAGTTTTCTTCGTTGCTGAAGTCTTCGTCTTCGTTCGCTCTTGTTAGGATGTCATCTTCGACAAAATATTCGACTATATCTTCTCCTGCATCATCTTCGGATATATCCTCTCCTACATCGTCTTCACGATTTGTTGTAGCGAGGATTTGTTGTGGAGAGATCGAAGGTTCGTATACTCTATCTCCCCTAGGAGAGGAACATTCTTAAATTGCTATTTGGTGGCCTCTTCTGTCTCCTTTTCCTGGGAGGTGCCTGCTTCGGTTGAAAGAACGAGAAAATGTTCGTCCCTCATGGTTGATCGTCCTGATCTTCGGGCATCACTATCGAAGTAGTCTGACTCTTCGGGTACATAATCGGGATCGGTTGATTTATTTCCTCTTGCAGTGCGTCTGTTCAGTGGTTGTGGATTATTGACGTTGGCTACAACCATCCTTTGGTCTTGGTTTGGATGTGGTGCTTTGGAATTGGCCTCATCGTGTTAATTCTCTATTTCGGCACCAAGGGAAATTCTGCCTTTGAGCTCCTGGTTCTCTCGTGCAAGCAAGGCTACTGCGTCTGCATATATCTTCTGATTCCTTTTCAACTCTTCGAGTTCTGTTGCTAGTTGGATGGAGTGATTTGATCCCTAGTTCGGTGTTCCCACTTGTGCCTATCCCTCTACAGCTACAGTATGATGTCCATCCACTGTCTGGATCAGAGGGATGCTGGATCGTTGGGTAGGACCTGGAGCTCCATAGGTTGTGGTATTGGTCGGGCATCCACCAACAGTGGCTGGGAAGTCTGCAGCGGTTGGTTTTGCTCATCAGTGAGCGGCATCCCATAAACAGGTTGTTGCATGGTTGATTCCGCCACTCCTTCTCGTTGCTCGTTCGCCCGGGTCACTGCAATTGCTTTGGAAGCAGCGGTTTTGTTGCTGCAGCTTTCAGTGCTGCCGCCGCTATGGCATTGGCATCTAGAGGTGTGGTACTCTCCGCTCCGTCCTGCTTCTTGCTTGATGCTTTGATCTTTTCACCCCTTTGTCTGCTGCGTGTTATGACCGGCGTTGTCCTCGGCGTTTCTTTTGACGATGCCTTGGTTTTTCGTGCTTCCTTTGTTTATCCATATTCTTTCTGCAAAAATAAGATGTTGTTGAAGAATACATACCCACATGAGTCTTGTTAGTAAAGGCGACGTAGAGAACAATGTAGTCACACATTTTGTTAGGAATGAGCCAAAACTTAACCATAGTACATATTTGCTAACCAAAGGAAGAATCATTTTGACACGATGTGCCCAGATCTGAAGACTTTTAACAAAGAAAATAGGAATCCGACAACAGACCTAATGGGTTTTATAAACAAAAGCATGGATCCGGAGACTTTTACCTAAGGAAAACATGGATTCGAAGATAGATCCAAAGAAAGTTTTCCAAGAAGAGATAGATCTGAGGGTTTTTATAAACAAAAAATCCAATTATTTTTTGCATCTTGAGTTAAGGCCCCAGATCCGCATATTTTTATAAATAAAGAAGTTTTGTTGGTCGGTCACCCAAAGATCTGTATTAGAAAACAGTGCCGAGTGACCACAATAAATCACAAAGGAAGATAAATCTTTTACCGGGACGTAACATCACCTGGTTCTAGCGCCAAATTGTAAACACAGAAGTAACGATGGTATCATCGTGTCCACAAAAAATATTCCCAGTATTAATAAAACTACTGAATGATCGAAATGTATGTAAAACAATACATGCTAACAACAATAGAAACTCTGAACCTTCGGGCTCGTCCTCGTTTCGCATCCTAGAAATGTCTATGATGATTCAGACGACGCATAGTGCATAAATACGAAAGTTATAAGTGCAGAATGTAAATGAGACAATGATTTACGTGGTTCAGCGCTAAGGCCTACGTCCACGGGGGTTTGAATTTTCACTATGTATTATACGAGGTTACATTAGATAGTTAAATGACTCTGAGTAGGGAACGATGCTAGAAGGAAGATGGATAAAACTCATACTTACTCTTAAAAAATCTCTTCCTAAAAATAGTTCTCTCTCCTAAAATTTTGGTCGACCCCCTCTCTATCATTCGAGCTGGGTATTTTTAGGGATCTTGTATGGGACCCTCGTCTATGATTCTCCAGAGACTTATCTTCTTGGTAACTGTGCTGGTGCCGATGGACATCTTCGGGATTGCCCGATGCGCCTAACGGTCATATGGTATAACGATGACCCACCTCTCTTTGCCCCATGGGATGCTTGACACGTGCCCTGTACATGTAGCATTTAATATGGGTGGTTGGGGCAGATAGCATACGTGAGACAGCTTCCCCTGCTGCTGTCACTTCTCTGTTAGTAGAGCTCATCTCCTCCGTTCATTTTGGATCTGCCTCGGGATGTGAAAAAGCGATCTTAGGATCTTCTATGGCGTTTCTCAGGTCCTAGGTGCATCAGGTAGTCCTAGGTCTGGGTACCGTCGGATCCGATTTTATGATGTCGACGTGGTGAGAGATGATGGTTGGGTTCCTTGAGTGTGATATCGTGGCATCGAAGCTTGATGCTCATGTTCTTTACGTGCTGCACGTGTAGCTCTTCCTCCACGTGGATGGTGGAGGGATTATGTGTATACAAAAAGAGGACAAATGTATTCCTCATAGGTTTAAGCTATGGTTTAGTTCTGTGCACAACAAGCATTTATGATCAGATTATGTATTATGTTTGCAATCCACATACAAAGGAATGGGTTTCACTTCCTCCACCACCACCAAGAGAAAATATAGGGTTGTGACTGGTATCATATGTAATGAATGTTGTTCATCATCACTCGTTTATAATAGTTATAAGGTTATCCGTATACCAAAGTTTGCAGCTGCCGCAAAAGAATTTGAAGTTGAAATATTTTCTTCTGATCTGGGTGAGTGGAATACCTACGATGTTTCATGTCCTCATTATGTTACTTGGGATAACTCCCTTTATAACAATCTTCTTACCCATAATGGTGCTTTCTACTGGTTTCAACAGCGAAACCGCAATATTTTAACTATCTGTATTAATAGAAACCCAAACCATGGAACCTGTGGCTATGAATGTAGGTTGGTCAATATGCCTAACGGAGCAATGGATGGTGATATAACCTATTTCAGTGAATGTCTTGGGGAGTCGGAATGATTGATATGTTTTGCTAGGTTTAGGGTAACCGAGAGGAGTTTGAGTGTTTGGGTGCTTGATGGAGACTGGTATACGTTGCACAGGGATATTCGACTTCATGATCGGTTAGACGAACCAGATGGGGTTGATTTGATTACAGAAATTGATGTTGTAGGTATCAGTCCAGTTGACAAAAATGTGGTTATACTTAGTTCCGAGAAGTACGTTTGGGGTTATAATACCAAAACCGGGTTATATGAACAATTATGTCATCTTGGTAAGCGATCCTTAGCACAGTTTCTACGAACAAGCAAGAAATACTTCTATTACTTTATTGGAGTGAACTTCAACAATCACTTTATTCGAGTGAACTGCAACAATCTAGTATGATCTAATTTTCTTAGGAGTTGGGAGTATTAGTTTTAGTATGTTTATAATACTGATTCAATTCTCTATTAGCTTTACTCCATCCAAATAATTAGTTTTCGAAATTCCTTGTTCAAAATTCAGACAACAATGTTTTGTTTTGTTTATTTATTTTTCTATGTTTGTTTTCTTCGATGAGGCGCTAACAATCAAATTTTTTGCTCTAGCAGCACCTTAGCCAAGAAAGTGGAGTTTTGTGAAGTCATCTAACCCACCTTTTTAACCCTAGTTATAAACTACGGTATTCTTAGTAGCCAAAATATTCAGCCGTATCTTTAAAGAAAAATACGGGAAACTATTTATATTTTCGTCTTCAAATTAAATCAAAGTTTTAGTAGTGTTGGGACATGTAATTTGTAATGGCATAAAAATGTTCCAGACAAGTATAGAAAGGTGTTAAAAATAAGCACTCTAGAATGTTGTAGAGTTAGCTGAGTCAGTAGAGTCATTTGAAAATATACATTGAAGTATGTTCTAGTCTAAATGTTCTCTAGATAATTCTAGAGAAGGTCGGTCAAGTACCTTAATGTAAAACAAATGTGAGTGGGAAGAATCTTCTACATAGGATGTTAGACTAGATATCCAGAGAGACTTCTTGAGCTGGGGAAGTCGGTTGTAAAGCCTATAAATATGCAAGCAGTGTATCATTTGTAAAGCAAACAACAGATTAATACAAGAGAAAGTTCAAGCTACAAAGTCTTGCTTCACAACTATCACTCCTAGAGTTCTTGGAGCTCTATACGAGCAGCACTAGTATGCTCGTATATCTCCGCAAATATTATTCAATGTCAAAGTTATAAGAAATTTCAACAAGAAGAACAGACACCGCTTTGCTTTCTTTTTCTTTTGCAAAGAAGAACAGACACGCACATCCTTCAAGTCATTGGGTCATTTATACACACAGTAAAGTTAATGTTCAAAACAAATTGTTGATAAATAAGCTTATTGTCGGTAACAAGCATAAGGAAGCTTTGAAAGAAATTAACTATGAAAAGACGAGGGTACCCAAATACACCACAATCTTTAAATTATCCACCTATAAGTCCTCTTACCGAAAATGATTGTCTATGGACGAAGTCGAGACCAAGGTAGTCAATATCGGTTGTACAGGCCGATATTACAGGTTTTTATCGAGTATCGGAAAATACCTATACGATATCGAAAATATCGGCGATACAAAGACAGAACGATATTATCGGTTGTACATGCCGGTATAGACCGATATATCGGTTTTACTTGTACACCGATAATATCGGTTTCAGTGAATAAAATTTTCCATCAACATGCATCTAGTTTTTACATACAAGTACAACGTAAATTCGAGAAGGTAAAAAGCCCTAATTTATTTATATCAATGACTTTATGGTAGGATATAAGATGGAAACCATATTTCGATTGCAAGGTAGGGAAATATAAAAGATAAATCTGAAGGATAATAAAAAAGATTTACCAGCATAGTAGGACAACAATCACAATGTTGGCTAATAAACCACCTTGTATTTTGGAAATTTGAGATATGTGTATGATTCTTATTATTTTTTATATATGTGTATGATTCTTATTGTTTATTAATATGGTTTTATAAATATTTGAAATTCTAGTTCTAATAATGTATCACCGATAAAAACCGATATAATCTTTTGTATAGGTGTATCGGACCCAGCCGATACGAGACCGATATGCGATATTAACTACCTTGGCCGCGACAATACAACAAATCGGTATTCACACTTTGTGTGATCGTCTATGGATTCAAGATCGAGATAATACAACAATCAAAGTGTGATTACTTGATAATAGGTTCGGACTTAACCAAACTCTATAGGATCAGTATAGTGTAATACGAAGTTAACGTTTGTGTAATTTACTTTAAATTATAATAACAACAATTATAATTGCGGAAAATAAAAGAAAATGACACAACAAGATTTAGTTAACGAGGAAACCGCAAATACAGAAAAACCCCGGGACCTAGTCCAGAATTGAATACTCTCAGAATTAAGCCGTTATACAAAATCTAAACCAAAACTTCGTATAGTTGAGACCAAGCAACTAAACCTAGTTCACTTAGTTTCTTCAGTATCCATGCGCTTCCGACTTTCAATAAGTGCACGCACTGGAACAATTCCTTTGGATCGTATTCCAAACAGTAAAGGAACAACAAATCTGTTTGGTAACAACTCTCTTGATTCTTTCAGATGAAGATATCTAAAGTCATATGCAAAGGCTCTTCCATTTAATCAATAAACTCCTTTGCCTGGTTAGATCAATCTATCCAAAAACTACCGAAGTAGCAGAGTTTAGATTTGCAATCAATCAATATAGAATTCAACAAGAAAATATAAGATGATGCCGGTCTCACACAACTAATCAATCAAATAAATCCGATTCTAGTTGGATCCCAGCCGATCAAGGTTTGTGCACACCTAAAGATATAGAAACAAAATCAGAAATTTTCTTTGTCTTCAAATCTTATTTAATCTTCAATAAACACCTGCACAACACCACTTGAATCTCTTGTGATCAATCACGCACAGAACGGAGTCTGTTAACAATGGATTATCACAAGACGTCTTTAGATCTAGAAACAGTTTTAAAGATCCTGTCGACACTTCGATCTAGTTTGAATGAATCTTATATCAGAAGAGAAGATTCTCAAGAATAAACAAACTAGGTGCAATCAAAGTCCAACAATCGTTAGTCAATCAAATCAATCGAAAACTAAAAATAAACTGCAATTATCTAGTTTCCCACCAACGGTACTCGTAGAGCTTCTTGATCCCACAGAAGTCTTTAAACGAGCGGTCGTAAGATATTTCGCTAATTAGATTACTTTCCTCTCCGGATAGACGGCTCAACCAGAAACAACAAAGAGATGAAGTTTGCCTGGCTCTTAGGATAGTTTGCTAGAAATGCAAACTTAGGTATTTATAGACCAAGGATGTTTGGACACTAAGGAATTTCCAAAACCGAATATTCTCAAGATATGCAATAAATGCCTAAATCGGTTTTCATAATTCCTGGAAATGCTTTGTCCAATATTTTCCGAAATCTCTCAATAGAAAATCTCAAATTAGTAAATGCACATTACCAATTTTTATTTTCTAGAGATATGTATTTAATTGCTAGTAATTAAAGCATATAAAACTTAGAACTTTAATTAAAAGATTCTTAATTTATTTCGGACCGGGATCTCCTTGAGTCATTAAGGAATATCTTTGAACAATAAAAGATAAGAGTTACTGATCATGTTCAAAGTATGTCGACATCTTTTTCTTTGTAAACCCTCTTTCATATTTACAATCTTGGAATCGATTATACCACACTTCCAAACAAGTTTAGAATTGGTTCAACTGTATTTTAAGACAACTATGTGATTGATCAAATATCAATTCACTAATCATGGGTTTACGGTTTTACCAAACACAAGGATCGGTTCTACCTCAATATGGTTGCTGGGACCGGTTACATCAGTTACCAGGATCGGTTACATCAATTACCAGGACCGGTTACCATATGCTCATTGTATTATTTGTGATCGGTTACACAAGTCACTAGGATCGGTTACACCAATTATCAGGATCGGTTACACCAATTACTAGGATTGGTTACACCAATTACAAGGATCGATTACACAACTCTTTTGTGATCGGTCACACCAATTACTAGGATCGGTCACACCAATTACAAATATCGATCATACCATCTCAGGTGATTACTTAGGATCGGTTACACTAATAAAAGTCATACCAATACATAAGTCAGGCACTGTGATTAGTTATACCAAGATACATAACAAGTTATGATCGGTTCTACTAACTCACACATATTGGTAATCCAAAGATATGCAATGAATAACGATACCAATAAGCCTAGCGATTTCCCTTTCGATTCATAAAACAAGTTTATGAATGTACTTCCTTTAAACAAATGTAAACATTGTTTCCTAGGATGAAATCTTGACCTTTACCCATACACATAATCACAATCGCATTCATACGATTATGTCGATGTCATATATACGAAGTTCAAAAGATAAGCGTTATACTTCGTATCCTAATTCCTTAACACTATGATCATATGATCATGTCTCACTATTAGAGTATAATCATTCACAGCTTCGCAGTTATGCTTTCAATATATAGCACGACTTGAAAGATATGTTAGGAATGAAACTGTTCAAGTCAAATATTACTAACCTCAATAGGAAGGATGATGTCGTCGTTGTAGCTCGTTACTTCTTCACATTCTTCAGGTTTTCGAGTAATACTTGTATGTCTCACAATCCTAGACTTTCTAGTCTAACCTATACGAAGTTGTCTCTAGTTACATAATCAAGCGACTCTTAGATGAGTTTAGATTCACTAAAATATGACAACCAAACTTGACATACCAACGCTTGGTGGGTTCAACCGAGCTATGCTCTAACAAACTCAACTCATCATGACAAATTGGAGTGACTTTTTTGTTTTTAGCCTTTTTTCGGTCCGGAGTAAGTTCCTTTCGATTGTTGTTTTTCCGATTCTAGGACTTAAAAGCATATGTCTCATTTAAATCATAGTCGGTAGTAGTTCAAAGCTTCGGGTGCAGCAATTTTTGAGTTGAATCTCACTGTACCATAACCACAAAATCAAAATCAAACTAGGAAGAACCAAATAAGCTGAATTATTGATTCCCTAAAACCATCTCACTTACAGTTACCATTAGTCATATGCCGCCACCACCAGTACGTGCAGTTCCCTGTCTTCCACATCTCCAGCAGCAAGTTGGGTTTGTTCTCGAGCTACAAGGCTACCATCCACCAACAGGAAGCAGCTAACTTGAAGGGTTATAACCAAGGTAGTCAATATCGATTGTACCGGCCGATATTATAGGTTTTTATCGTGTATCAGAATATATTTATACGATATCCAAAATATCAGCGATACAAAGATTGAACGATAATATCGTTCGTATCGGCCGGTACAACCGATATATCGGCTTCACTGATACACCGATATTATCGGAGTAAGAGTGTTTGTGTAATAAAAAACCATGATTTTTCCATCTCTACTTCCTGAATCTCTTCATTCGTTTCTTTCAACCAAATAAGCTGAATATTTTTCCATCTGAGAGTGTTTTTAAAGTTTTTTTTATCTTCACTTCCGTCTTCTTTTCTTTTTGGCTTTTCTTAAATGTAGCCCACACTTTTATTATCTATAGGCTATAGCCCAAAAAATTTAATCTAAAATGAAAAGCCAAAGTTACCAAACATGTCTTAATCTTTTTACTAATAATCCTACTTCTTCCCCAAAATCAAAATATAAACCCTAATTTTTTTCTTTTTTACATCCAAACTAAATTATATATTTACTTATTTATAAAATTTTATTATTAGATAAAGAGTATTACATTAACTAGTTGTAAGCCTAACAAGCTAAGCTCCAACAACGTACTACTACATTAATTGAACAGGTTGACGTGCTAGCCTACCAGCGAGCCTCTTGGGTAACCTAGCCAAGGGAGCCGAAGCGGATTGGGGGGCTGAGATTGTGTCACAAGGGGGGAAAGCTAACTCTACCTTCTATCCAAGGGATCCGAAGAGGATGGGGGGATGAGATTGTGTCACAGGGGGGGGGGCAAGCTAACTCTACCTTCCTTGTTAATTCCTGCAATATTACGCCATTAGAGGCTCGAACCTGGGACCTCCTGGAGCGCATGAAACTTTTGGAAACGGGGATGTCCAGCTAAGCTAGGTGCCCGTTTTTAATTGTTCTCTCATAATTCTTACAAATTGCCTAACTTTTCCCCAAAACAAACTAAACCCAACTTTTCACATTTTCTATAAAATGACGTTATTTTTCCTAAATCATAATTACAGTAATATCGATTGAGGTTATATATATTCTAATTATTATCTTAAAAATTCTCCACAACAATATCAATCGAAAACCAAAACGTAATCAAGTAAGGTTTTGTACCAGAATTATATAATCTCCTTCTCTTATTAAAGATCAATAGCAGGAGACTATCCAATTTGGTTTAAAGAGTAAAGCTAGATATAAAGAGATATTATTAAATAGTTTAGCTCGAAAGAATATTTATTAAAGACTACATAAATTTCTTACATGATTTATTCGCTTCCTCCTTATCCCCGGTAGATAAAGCTAGCTTTCCATAAAAAAATGAAAAAATAAAAAATCCTAAAAACTATTGTTGGCTCTTGGCCGTCTCTCCCCCTTTGTTTCTGCTTCCACCACTATTTACATAGTTTTCAAAGGAACCAATTTCCTTTACCATTTCCACCACCACATCATTATCCAATGAAAGTACGCCACGTGTCAAATAATAAAAATTCCTCCAATTAAAATCGGCCACTTGTCAAATACTGCAATCAATATCTTAATTATTATTTTCAACCATAAAGAATAATTTTCGTTCCCAAATCTTCTTATATTTTTCATTACTCCACATTCATAAAGAAATATTTTCTTCATTAAACAATATCTTCAAATATCCTTTATTATAATTAATATTTTGCACATGGTCTCCACACTTCTACACACGTTGTGGCATACTTCTACACACGCAGTGGCACGCTTACCACACTCCCATATCCAAATAATTGACCTAATAATTCTTCATGTTTCCTTTTGGGCGTACCCCAGTAAATCACTTCATTTCCTCCAGCAGAATTCAACATTTTAACCCATTGACCCTTATTTCCTAAAAACTGCTAAAATAACCAAACTTTATCAAATATGTACAAAATAAAGAATTAATAAATATAAATTTGAGTAGTAAATATGTAAGAATTAAGCACTTATCACATCCCCAAACCTACATTTTGCTAGTATACATGATGTATGCAATATAATGACCAAATAAAATATACATTGGTGGTGCAGGGAAAGAGCATGCAAGATTGGTTGGTAAGACTTTAAGAGTAACAACTCATTGTTATAAAAAGGTACGAGGCCATCATCCGAAGGTCGGGAAGCTCCGGATGGAATAGTCATTGGGTGGCGGGGAAAGACTCCGGTAATATAATATTAAGTTGGTCGGTGGGGTGAAAGGCGGGTAACTCCCGGCTATCGGGGTATGCGAAGGGTGTTTTATCTGTCTCACATAAAAAGTTAGTTTTCTTTTTTGTTTCTGTACAAATCTACAATACTTTTCCTCTTCCATGTAGAAAATCTAGATTTTGCATCTCTACTGTTAATTGATATTTGAATCAGCTTAGTAGATACGGTGAGAGCTAAATTATACTTCATGTCTACGGTTTGTAATTTTGATTTTACAATTTCCGATAGAATTGTTGATTTTTTTTATTTATTTTTGGGGGGTTAGGTTTAATTTCTGAAACTAAAAGAGGAAGAAGTTGAAGCATGGACGGAGTATAAGTTGCGAAGAAAACCTAACCCCTAATATTGTTGCCTCTTTCCTTCCGTTTTCTCTTGAATTTTCCTCTTCATTCTCATGAGTTTGGTTTTAGATCAGTTTATTGCATGGAAAACTACGAAGAGTTCACGTGAAAAACTATGAAGGAAATTGGTAACCATGTAATATAAACCGGTGGAAAGCCAACTATCTCGACTTATTATTTTCTCTTATTTAGTTTGGTGATATAGTTTGAGAAATTTGGTTTGGAGATATAATTTGGGAAATTTGGATTTTGAATTTTGTCGGTTAAAATCCTCAAATGTTGTTGGTGGAGAAGTTGTAAAGATTACTGCCTCAAATAGGTACTATTCTGAATCTTTTTCTTTCATAATTTTGTTAGTAAATCTTCTCGACTTTTCGTTAAAGATTCACTCTTTATAGCTATTAAAAGAAAAACATTAGATTTTTGTTTGTTAATTTTGTTATGATTTATTGTTCCGGAGTGACAGTTCATATGATTTTGAAGATCAACAGTTGAGGATTTGGAGAGATTTGGGTTTTGATGTGGGAAAAGTTGTGATTTTGATTTCTGGTGTGTGTATGAATTGATCTATTTTTGTGGTTTTATAGTTGCAGTACCTTGCTTAGGAACTGCATCAGTAAAAGCTTACCATGTTCATGTATCTATTTTGTGCTACTGCAGAATGAAACACATTCTCACTTATATGCTGCTCGGGATCATTACTTTTTTGCTTTTGTTGATCGTGAGAGCACCCAGAGAAGGTATTTGTCTGATTCCGTGTTTGAAACATATAGGGTTTATGAGAACAAACTTGAAGACATGATAGTCATATACTAGAGGAGCGAGAGATGCATCAATTAGAGTCTTAACTTAAATGTCTACTCTGCTTTTTGGGAACCAAAACAACTGCTATATTCAATTATAAGCAACTATATTGAGGACTTACGTATATTTCCACTAAACAGGAGTAATGTCAATTTTCAATGATGATTGTCGAGAAACTTGAGTTCTTTTTTTTTCGCCAAAATGAATTGAAAGAGGATATTGGCATCTACGATTTTGTTAAAGAGATCATTTTAACATGAATATACATACTTATTGATTAAAAAAATTTGTTACTCTCCTCCAACATTTGATATTGGCATCTATGATTTTAATGTTCTCATCTTTATGTTCATACATCCAGTTGACGATTACGACGAAAAAGAATTGAAGATCACATAACCAGTAGAGAAGAAGAACTCTTCCTTGAAACAAGTAGAAAAAAAGGTGAGACTTCTCCTTGAATTTGTAATTCCATCAAACGATTCAAAGTTCAAACCCATATGTACTCATCTGTTTTTACGCTGATTTCAAGTTCGAAAGTATGAATTTTGGATTGTGTTGATTTCACGTCTTCTCCATTTTTTTGTTGGGCAAAACTGAGTTATTACTCGAAGAGATGAGCTTTATTACACGTACAACGTTTGTGGAAATAGCTTGAGAAAATTAGATTCTGTTGTTATACTCTCTCTTGATTTCTATTTGTCTTATCTGTCTTACGACGCCTGGAAAGTCGTCTGTTTCCTTCGTGCCCCTCAAAATAAAAGGGTATCTGTGGGCAACAACATTCCGGCAAGAAGAAGGCAACCATCTTCTGTGCCTATCTTTCCATCTGGCCTCTTCCTTTCCTGTTCTATTACCAATGACCAAGACCGGTACTTTAGACCATCTTTGGGATAAAGCTCACTTGATTTGACAGAAGTTCCTTTAGGGTGTCAAAATTCTGAAACCTAGCTAGCATCAAGGAGGTGAACACGATAGCTGACGATTATGATATTCAGTCGGTGAACAATAATTAGCATGGCACATGTTTTAAGTTCTTCTCTAATAGTTTTTTAGAAAAGAGCTCCAGTTCTAACATCTCATCTACGTACAGCTGCAGTTGCCTTGGTTGACAGACCGTATAATGCTTCTTCAAATTGCAAATAGGCAGGAGAACTTAAATTGGAATCTAATTGTTTTACTTTGCGTGGTGTGCTCTGGAAATATAGATTGGCTGAACAAAACAAGAACAAGAATATGGTGCCCACGATGCGTTTTTGCACAAAAGTAGAAATGGGTTGGTATCCTTGGCTGGGAAACAGGTTCACATGCTCGATAACCTTGCAATGTTTTGTTAGTGGTGTTAGGTATCTTCTGTGAATTCACACTACCATAGGGTACTTGCATGTTTTTGCAAGTCAAAATTAATTCTTTTCGGTTATGTCAGGATATTGCCATTGCTAATCGTATAAACTCTATGCTCATGTTATTCATTCAGAAATGAGAGGTGTACCGATTACTCATGTTATTGATTCGATATTCTAGGAGTTGCAGGCTATCTATTTGGGATTTATTAATAATGTGTTGTCCGAGTTACTATTAATATTCAAATTTTGTTGGGAGAGTATGGCTTTTGCCCTTATCATAATGTGTTTGCTGAATTGATATATCTCATGTATCCATCCTTTCATTTTGACTTTGCACCTCAGCTATCATACACGTCCTTCGAGCGAGGTCAGTTTTTACACCTCTATTGTTATTTACACTAATTTTCTTTACTCTTTGCATAGCAGGGAGCAAATGAGTGAATTCTATTGGTAAATGGTAATGTGCGTCTGAATACTTCATTGATGTTAACACCTTGGAGATCTTTTTTTATTATTGTTTTCTCTTTTTTTTTTTTTTTTTTTTTCAGTGTTGGAAATAATGAGGAGATGATTAGGTAAATTCCTCATGTGTTTGGTTGTCAAACTGATGGCATAAAGGTATTAGCCCTAGGAACGCCAGTATCTATTATGATCTGAACTTTGCGAGTGTGTACAACAAACCCATGAAGGATCTTACAGGGATTAGCAAATCGGTTCATGTTTTAGCAAATGTATGTGACACACTTCTTCGACTTGAACCAAAATCAGCAACTGAAATTGCAAACATAGTTGATATAATAATATGTTAACAGGAAATATTTGTATCTCATATGGCAGTTGGATGATCCTCACCAACTGCCGTAGGAGACTTAATAACTGATTTGGGTTTTATTTCTTTGCAGGAGCATCAAGTTTCTTCTCATGTCATTTCATATTTGAACTTAACAAATTGGCCATAATTTTTGTCCATTGATATGCAGGTAATTTTATATATTCGAGAAGCTAAATTATCTCTCAATAGCCATGTATGTAAAATTTCTTTTTACAAGTGTGGTTGATGGGTATCGTTATCTCTAGATCCATAAGCAGATGATTTTTCCTTTGCATCTCTTAGATATGGGAAACCTGTTTTACTTTTTGTATCATATATGTTCAACTTCCTAGATCATCCAGAAAGCCATGTCATTTTCTTGGTTGTAATGGATCGAAATATTCCACGGATGATATGAATTGGTGATGTCTTTCAAGTTTTAACACAATTTTGTTGCAGATTGCGAACTTAATTTTGCTAAATGAAATTGCCAAGTGTTCATATCCTTTGGTTAATAATTATGATGCTAAGACTGATTTTCTGATGTTGAATATTAAAGTCATAATGAATTTTTGGTCCGTGAAAATTCTACAATATAGAAACCCAAGATGATATATGATTATAAATCTCATCTCTCTACCAGAGCTCATTCAGTTTCCATGTATTGCCACTTGCCATCTTAGCTCAGCTGGAAGAGCGCATGGGTTTGAACCATGTGGTCGTGGGTTCGATTCCCACAGATGGCTGAGTGACCCTATGGTTGTACGCATGTTTTGTTTGCAGCTAATCTAATATGGTTCTTTCTGCAGTACCAAATCTTATTACTTATCACACTTATATTGAAGTGGACTTCACTGGAGATTAATAGGTTTATAGATAGCCAACTGAAGTAGTTCACTGTCTCTGCAGATCAATTAGGGTAGTTTTATTCCTTTTATCTTCCTACTTATATTTCTTATTTATTAAGGTTCACGGGTGCTTCATTATACATCTAAGGTTCAAATTGAGGCGTTTTGGATTGTTTTCAGAGGTACTCAAACGTTAATTTTGTTTTATCCTTTACAGGTAACAATGTCAATGGTGGGTTCTCAGAGACCGTGGGCATGACTGGGCATCAGAATCCTATAACCAGCAGAGATTCCAAACTCTATGCATAAAAGCTGAACATTGCTTTTTTTGGTATTTTTTGCAGGGTCTTCAGGGTATAACCGAGTATAAGCTTCCTAAACTGTTTGTGCAATAAGTAAACAATTAACCTTACCTGGGAATTAAGATTCATGCATGGGCATAGTATGCTGTGGTGGTCATAGGTAGGAATTGTTCATAACCTTTTCATATCGAATATTTTGTTACGTGTATGTTATGCATAAACTTTTGATATATAGATCATAATTCCAGTTGGGAGAACTTCACTCACAGGTACCATCTGTTTTTAAGCTAAGACTACATGTATTAGCCTATGCCCTTTGTGGTATTTAGTTGTTTGTTGATAAGAGCTTTCAGTTAATGGTGATTGTTACCTCCGTTTTATATGTATTTCACATATGCAATACTGCACATAGGACAGTCTACGTTCAAAATCGACACAGTACCTTGGTAATTCCAAAAACAATTCATCCTAACTTAATATTAATATGGCTCTTTATTCCAATTCAAGGAAGAAAACATACTTCAATGCTTAGATTGTTAATTTTTGTTCATCACAAATTATACCAGATCAATATTGCTGTGGAAATATTCTTCCATGTCTTAACTAGATCAGCGAAACTAACTATATTTATATCTCCTTTTGTGTAGGACTGCAAATCATACAAAACGGACAGGGAGTTTCATAGAAAACAGTACTTCCTTGACGTTTTTCAGATATGCTTAGCAAGTTACCCAACTGTGGATATAGTTGCTCTTTGTTATTATACAGTTGTGTTTAGTCTTGCATTCAATATACTACCATTCACAGTTTGGTTGTAGACAAACTGTTTGACTGTTTGATTAAATGCCTTGAACATTATTGCCTTATTGTCCCAAAGTTTTTTGTGTTTATATTTACATTTTGAAAAGATTTATTAAGATTTGAGGTATATTCACAGCTTCAACTGACGTTGTAGTAAAGCCAGAGTAGAAATCAAGAAGACGCAAGTGCCACTATCATGGTTTACACGGAAAGTTTTACAACTTTGAGCTTAAGAACCTAAAAGAATGAGAAAAATAGTTTTCTGACACACCTATTGTTCCTCTATATTTGCTTAATGAACTGTGAAATTGAGTTAAATGATGGAGATGAAGCTTTTTTGTTCAATTTTCTAGGTTAGTTTCTTTTTATATTTCGGGTATTAATGATTTTTATTTTTATGGAATACACATACGAGCTAACAATATAACATGAGTTATGAATATTGTAATATCTGGCTTAATTTCTTGACTTTATCTGTAAGTTTGTAACACAAACATGACTAACAATATCTTTCAAGTAATAGGTCGGATATGAAAACCACAATGCACTTTATTAGTCTCTACATACAAATGTTGATTCGCATTTTTTAATGGCAGAGCTTTGATATACAGGGGAACAACACGATAGTTTCAGTTGCTGGGATAATTTGATTAATTTTGGGGAATTATTCATGATTATGGATGTTGTAAATCTGAATAGTAGAATCTGAAACCCCTCATCCTCAGAAACCCTGTAGTCCCTTTCAAATTTAAAATTTTGGGATCCTTTTAATTCTCCTAATTATAACTTTTATTTATCTTTTTTTTTTTTTTTTTTTGAATTCAGTGCTTCGGGTCTAGGTGGTGGTATGTAGTGGTGGATATGAAGGGAACAACTGTTATTCATCATCAAGTTAAAGAGAAAAACTTAAAATTGGTTCACCAAGTAAGTTTGTTTTAGATAAATTTAAATCCATTTTGAGAACAACTTTTATATATGTTGAATCTGCTTTTATAGCATTAATAAAAGAAAATGAAGTTGAAGAATATGTCTTAAGAGACTACAGTCGAAAGCAAAGATGTTACTAAGGTGAGAAGCTAAATCATATTGCAGTTATTATATAATAAATACATTTGCAAAAATTGATCTCTATCCTGTCTTAGGTAGGCACGGCTTGCCTAATGGGTAAACGGACGGATGATAACACAACAGATATGGGTTGTGGCAGCACACTAAATGTGCTCTTTATTTTGTGCAGGACCCAAGTCATACAACATCAATTGGTTTAATTTAAGAATGGATGCTATAACAGTTATTAGGTCAAACCAAGTTTTTCGAGCTGAACTAACTGTCATGCTGATTAGGTAAAATATATAGTCCTCTTCGGTGAGCTGACCATATTTGGATCGGTTCAAGTATAAATATACGTGCAGCACTATCCTCTTTATTTGTTTGCTAATTTTGTGTTCCATTACCTTAATTACAGGTGGGTTGTTGAGAATCAAATTGGAAAAAGAACTTGGTTATTGATGACTGCAATGCTAACAACCTGTTTATGTATTTGGATGCTAAGATTAAGTTTTGCAAATCCAAGGTTCGTGTTGCTTTAAAACCTCTGTAATGCTTCCTATATAGGCTAGAATATATCTTTAGTAAGGTTTTGACAGTCGTAATATGCAACACATCTATACTGAAAAGGCTGGACATAGTCCTTTTCTCTGACCTCTTTCTTCAATTATACGAGCAGCACATGAATTCTAGATTCCAGTAACAAAGAGTCTACAAAGGAAATTCATGAAGTCCATTGATCTTTGAACTAAAGCTGAATATGCATACAAATCTGAACCTTATCTTATGTCACTGGCTTATCTATGGAGTTTTTCAGGTGACACATATGGTTCCAACTGCAAGTACTTTCCTCTAAAGTCTCGATGTGTTAAAGTGCTCAAACGCTTTTCTGATTCTTCGGGTACTCCCATTCCAGTATCTTTACCTCTACTAAATATGCTGGAGCTGACATTCATCTACAGGTGCATAAAAAGTCCACTTCGTATTCCGTGGACACTACAGAAAATGAGATGTCAATCGGTGTTTAACGGCCATATTTTATTTGCGCATTATGTATTGAAATCGTATTTTGTTTTTGCTAATTTTCAATCTCTGTGAAACATGGTATTTAATGAAGCATCATCGTGGTGATCCCTCGAGAAGACGTCACTTCCTGATACAAGAGACTTGGGATCAAAGAGTACAAGTAATTCTGGGGGAGCAAGTCTATTAACCTTGAAATGGTATGTAAATCTTCGGGGCAACTAATTGAGTTAGCAGAAAAGGACAAACCTGGCTCACTACCGCAGTCTCATGTTATTCTAGATATCCCTCAGATATTTGATATGGCATCTAATTTCTGTCAGTATTCTATCTTTCATCTAATTACGACATCAAACGATTATAGAAAGATGTTCTTCTCTAAAATGACTATAGAGAACCTAATCAAACTGTAAATAAAAAATGTACATTTATTCCGGTTGAAACAAGATTTGATCATACCGACCAGGAAAATGTTAAAACTATCCATTACTATATTCTTGGGGTGCGACCTACTTACCCATCTGTGAAGTTATACTTGATATGACATAGGACAAGCATCAAACAAAATTGCCTAATCACTAGCAACAAGGTGATGAAAGAACTGACGTTAATAGGATTGGGTATGGGCATTGCAACACTGCTGTAGGGGGTTACCAGATGCTACATGGGTGCTTGCTTCTACTAGGTTGGCATTTTATATAAAATACCAATTTCTATCTGCATATATGCTTCTTTTAGCAAATTCTTTGTGCAACAATTTCTATCCGAAATACTTCTTTTAACATGGTGCAAGCATTTGACATGGTGCAGTAGTAAGTCAAGTGTTCTTATGATGACATGTATACATATCTATCTTTGTTTCCCTCCATCTCTCGACACTACTGGATTTATGATTTCTTAGGTTTCTTTCTCAATGCAAGACGTGACAGAGATATTATCTCTTGAGCTGTGTGAAAATAAAAATCTTAATGCCTCCTACATTCATATGAATTTTTGTCAAAGTCAAATGGAAGTATACTCATATGGAAGTATACTTTTGATTTTAACAAAAGTTTAGTAGGAATATAGTTCACTACATCATTTTTAGGGATTAGCAACGGACCCTGGCTGTTGCTGACTGGGGTCGCAACGGCAGATCCCTGTTGAAAAACACCATGTTGCATTTTTTCGCAATGGCATAAGCTCCGTTGCGACTCTCGGTCAGCAACGGGGATTAGCAACGGCACGTGCCATTGCGACTTTGTTTATTCGCAACCGAGATCTGTCGTTGCTAATCTGTTGCTAATTACAGGAATACCCCTACCCAGAACTAAATATTATTGGTTCTGGTTCTAATTTATTGGTTCTGGTTCTAATTTAGCAACAGATCAAAGACGTTGCTAATAATTTGCAACATAAAAAAAAAGGTCAAGTCTTCATTGACCTGGTCAAAATCCATTTCACCCCACATTTCCCCCCTGCAGTTACCCAGTTCCCCATATTCATCATTTCCACAGATATACAAACTATGTCATTCATTCATTCAACATACAAAACTGTATCATATTATGAAAAATGGATTCTTCAATTGATGTTAACAAAAAGTATTTGATACAAATGTATTCTAAGTATCACAACAAACTAGTGTACACATAGAAACATACTTGGTTCCTAAGTTCAGTTCATGAAAAGTTACGAAATTCCTAAGTTCTTCTAACTTAAATCACTATAAGGAGATACTACATAAACTTACAAATCTTTTAGCTGCTAAGGGACCTAATGGCTGCTGCTTTGTTCTCCAACTTTAATTTCTGATCTCATAACACAGCATCATTCAATCAACCTGCGAACAAAGCATCAGAAATTCTTCCAATCAGATAACAGTATGCTTATAAAGATTGAGTCAAAAACTAATAAAGAAATTATATGTTGTATAAGTACAAGCAGGCAAAATCTTTGGAAATGATGAATATGGGGAACTGTATAAGTTTCCATTGTCTCTAATCCTCCTTCCAATGACCTAAGTTAAAACAATGATACATCAAAAGCTTGCGCATATAATTGGTGTTCTGTAAACACATTGAATCTGCACCAGAATTTAGGGATCATCTTGTAATCCCTCTGAAGTCAGCCAAATCCGAAATTATGCTGGATTCTGTGATATCTGTTTACGTCTGCACTAGCATCTTGTAAGCATAATACACAAAACTATCCCCTAAAACTGTTCTTGTTCTATTTAGTACAAAACATTCACCAAAATCTTGAGTCTTGACTATACTAAAAACAAAACTAAGAACTGGTGAACTACTAAATAATTTAAGATATATGACATACCATCAATCATCTTGGCCTCGATGTTGGAAACATCTTTATCATCATTCACACGATCATAACCATAGCGAAGCTTCCATGAATAAGTTTGCTCAACCGTAGAGAGATCACAATCCACTGAAAAAAGCCAAGTAATTTGCTATCAAAGTAATTCACACATTAACAATATTGGGCAAAACGTTAGAATGTAACACAGAGGTTGATTTATATTCAGAACCCACATAATAAATTCAACTTGCGATAGATAGAGTGACCATTAAATCCAAAACCAGTGTAGACCTAGATTAAAAATGAAACCTTTACACCCAAAAAACTACCAAAACCAAGAGAAATAAGTGTCTAAATCTGTAATTCAACATTAATGGAACACAATAAGGAAACCCAAACCAAAATTTAGGGAAAATGAGACACAATTAAGCATGATTTATGTTTGCAATCTGTCATTAACCATGACTGACCTAATTGGGTTGTGTTCAGATAGTCGCAGCTGCAGACTACTAGTGTAATTTAGATCATTGACTTTGTTAGCAGTGTGGATTTTGACATCTTAGTTCTGTATACCATCCAAAAATGCTATCTTAGTTCATTGAAGCAAAAGGCATTGGTCAACTTGCACATACTCTACAAATATGAAATAACTAACTTCATTCTTTATCAAATAAAATTCCAAAACTTGCAATACCTTCCCGAATAAGCGTGGTTGGAAAACAAATTCATCTTGCCCGAGGATGCTAATGCTAACACTTAGCTGCAAATGAAAACATAAGAAACATTCATTAATGCCCTGGAACTATCTTTACCAATTAACAATCAATGCTCATTACAAAGTCAATGAACATTCTTAGTCAAGAGCTTATCTTTAAGAGCTTTGAGAGATGGTTCCAGGTATGACAAAAGTGTGAACTACACAAATATAACAAAAAAGACCATATAAGTTAAGATAGCTGTTATGAAGACCCACCAGACCCAATAGCTTATTGAATAAAATGCAAATGATATTGTAACGAAGATCGCAACAAAGACTTAGCTTACCGGAGTAAGGTCACCAACAACATAGTCCGTAGGAACAGCACGAACAACATAGTACCTCAAAAGTGATTACATAATAAAGATCAATATCCATAAGTTTGAACTTAATATGATAAGCATAAGCAAAGGAAGTGTACTTACCAGGGATTGATATTCCCCCGGGTGGCTACTACGACTTCAATTGACCTGCACTGCAGTCACCTACGCAACAAAATACAACAGAACCCAAACCACACACATCCATAAAGAAAAATTGATTATATTAATACTGCCGGTTCACATAGATACATTCCGATTCAAAGTTTTTTAAGCACAACTGCCTGAGAATCTTCCTTATGCACAACTGCATAAGAATCTTCCTGAGAGTCTTCCTTATGCAATACTGCATAAGAATTTATATGCTAGCATGCTAAGAACATGTACAAAAGTGTTTCAAAAAAAGAAGAAAAAGCATGCTAAGGACATTTCATCCATCCCTTATCAACCATAGATGACATACCCTAAAGACGGTATCTATGTTAAAATTCAGACAGTATATGTACACTATATCAATACAAAATCAGCAGCATTTTTTGATATGATATCTACTACAATTCTAACATGTACCTATGAATTTGATATGTACACAACATCAGATTAATGAAAAAAATACTATCATTTACAACTATACTAAATCCATTCCACGAAATTGATATATCTACTTCAATTATAACCCGAGTGTACATTTCTAACAACAAATGAATACAACCAAACAATAAAGCTAATTGGCTATCCAAACCATAAAAACATATACTTTCTATACAATTAAAGCTACATGTTAGAATTTAAGTGTATATCATGAATTTGATATATCCCCTTCAATTCTAACATGTAGCTTCAACTGAGTCCCAGCGGTAGGGTTGCCGAAGCCCTTAGGTTATACAAAATTTCTAAGTTAAGTCCATACAAACTTATAAAAATTCTTAAGTTCAGACCATACAACTTATAAAAAATTCTAAGTAAAAAATTATACAAAATTTCTTTAAGTACACCACTAGAACCATTTTTATCATGCTTACTGAGATGTTATTATCATCAAACTTCAGCTAAACAATATAATAGGAACCAAAATAATCAAAACAACTTCATAGTTGGATATACCTTCTTAGTTCTTCCGAAACCAACTCTGACCAATTCTTCTTCAAACTCTAATAAACTGAACTTCAGTTCTTCAATCTTGACAAACCCTAACATGGAAAAAAAAGGCATTAGATTCACAACAAACCATAAAATAGAAAGAAAATATAAAAGGAACCAAAATAATCAAAACAATTTCATAGTTGGATATACCTTCTTAGTTCTTCCTAAACCAACTCTAACCAGTTCTTCTTCAAACTCTAATGAACTGAACTTCGGTTCTTCAATCTTGACAAACGCTAACATGGAAAAAAAAGAAAAGGGTATTTGATTCAGATAAACAACAACCCATAAAATGGAAAGAAAAAAAAAAGAAATAGAAAAACTGAAATTGAAAGAATCAGATTCACAAGTGAAATCGAAAAACTGAAATCAACGATCAAACCCTAAAACCGAAAAACTTAAATGAAACCCTAGGATTCGATAAACTTAAATCAAAATCTCTAAATCCTAGAAATCAAAGTCTCTAAATCCTAAAAATCACAACTGAAACCCTAGATATCGAAATCTATAAACCCTATAAAATATGTCAAAAATTATACCTGATGATAGAGTTCTACACGATGATAGAGTTTAGAGATTGAGAATAAAATAAACAATTCAGCTGAGCAGATAGAGATGGAGATGGAGAGGAGAGGAGAGGAAATGAGAGGGAGGAGAGACTGACTCTGTGGTTTGGCGGAGAAAAAATGAAGAAGGAAATCTATTAAGGGCATGACATACCTAGATTGGGATTAAGGGCGGAAAAAAGAAAAAAAAGTCTTGACCGAAGTTTGACTGGGGCGTGTTTATAAGTTCTAGTGTTCCCGACCACGCACGTGGTTCACACGCTTGAACCCAGCGCAGTTGCATTTCGCAACCTTGCTTGTGAGGTTGCAAAATTCGCAACGGCAATCCTCTGTTGAGAAAAATAGCAACGGGGATTAGCAACAGAAATTTCGCAATGGCACTAGTGCCGTTGCAAAACTGGGTTACAAATCCCTTAAAATGGTGTAGTGGTTGTCAACCATATTAACCTTTTCAAAGAAGGGAAATATTTAGTAAAAATCCATATCGCTGAAAATCCAGTGTCGAATACCAAAGTTTACATGACACTTGACACATAATTGAAGGTTACGCCCCGGTGATACCTGGTGTAATAGAAGATGATAATATTGTAATGACGTGGCAAAATATTATACAGACTATATAGTTCGTTAGTTCGTATAGTGCGTATATAATTTGTTTTAGGATGGAAGTCAGGGTTACAAAAGTACGGACGATATGTACGGATTCGGATGATACGTGCGGATCACGAATTATACGGATATAAACTAGGCCCCTGAGTGCTCTACAAAAATGAAAAGCCCAATAATCACTTTCATGCCCCAGAGGCCTTCAAACAGTTGATAAAACTTTTTACAGCATAAAAAGGGTTATCCCCTCTCCCCCGGTCCTCACAGTAACCTTGGATAAAACCCCAATTTTCTGCTCAACAAATTACAAGAAATTATCAATAATGGAGATTTCTTCAATTAAGAAAGTCAATCAAAAGGATTTCACAGATGACATTTGGTATGAAATCTTTTTTCATCTTCCTCTTCATTTAATCTACAAATTTAGGTGTGTTTCAAAGGTATGGTTTTCGATTCTCTCAAACCCTGATTTCATTAACAAATGGTATAATCTCAACAATTCATTACTTCCATGGGGATTTCTTCATAATGTTTATGAACAGAAAGATTCAAATTCGTCTTCAATAATACAGTTTTCATATCCTGATTTACATTCACGATTTATATCTGATCTTCAAAATGTGTTTTCTTTTAGATTCTTATATCAAATATTAGATAGAGGTGTATACCTTTTAAGTTCAAGTAATGGCTTGGTTCTCTGCACAATTAGATTATTATATCAGACTAGTTATTATGTATGTAATCCACTCACTCAAAAATGGGTTGTGCTTCCTCCACCGCCAGAAATTTGTCGGGCTGTGTCTGGTTTCATTTGTAATGAATGTTTTTCAGAATCTGCGAGTTTTGAGGTTATCCGTGTACCAAAATTTGAAGATGAAATGAAAGAATTTAAGGTTGAAATATTTTCTTCGGATTTGGGTGAATGGAATATGTATAATGTTTCGTGTCCTGAAGATGTTACTTGGAAATTCTTCGTTGCTGACAATTATGTTACCCATAATGGTGTTTTCTACTGGTTTCAAACGCGAAACAACATAATTGTAGCTATCAGTGTGAATAGAAACACCAACAATGGAATCTGTAGGAATGAATGTAGATTGATTAATTTGCCTGACCGACGGATGGGTGATGAAAGCAACTATGTAAGTCGATATCTAGGGGAATCAGAAGGATTGATCTGTTACACTATGCTCAAATATATGGAGAGGAGTTTGACTTTGAGTGTTTGGGTGCTGAATGGAGACTGGTATGCGCTACACAAAGATATTAAACTAAATGATTGGTTAGCAGAAATCAAATCTCGGCTTATTGATGGATCAGATGAGGAGTATTTCATTAGAGAACTTGCGGTTGAAGGTTTCAGTCCAGTTGACAAAAATGTGGTTATACTTGGATTCGAGGAGTATGTTTGGGCATATAACATCATAACTAGTGTATATGAACAGCTCTGTCATCCTTCTTTCCCACGTAGCAATATTCCCTCTGTTCCTCATCTGCGTACCGTAGAATTTGTTTTAAAACCAAGGCCGACAATACTTCCACCAGTTTCTTGGAGCGACACATCAAATTTGGATGTTCAAATATGAGATGGATAATGAAGGAGCCCATTGTCATAGCTAAAGTTTTTACTATGTTTCCTATTTCCTTAAGAGTTTTGTTATCTTGTGCATAAATCTTGGATATTTCTGTTGTTTCAGAGAAGTAAGATTGTTTGTCTCTTGGGATTGACATGTGTTATGGACACTCTGGGGAGCAATGTAACTTTATGTCATTGAAATTATATTTGGTTGCCTGGCGAACTCAATAACAGGGAAAATGGTGGTCTTCAGTGCTTGGGATGTAGAGTTGCCTAGTATAGAGGAGATAAGACTGATTGTTTTCAGCAGTTGCTTAAGGAGTTTATAAGTTTACTGTCAAATCAAGCAAAAAAGAGATTATTCAAGTCTTTGGTGATTGATCTAAGTAGAGGATGTTGACTATTCCGTTGCAACAAGCCATCGGATTAATGGACTTCCATTTCTCCGCTGTTATGTTTTAATGTACACAAAGCATTTTTCAATTGTATTCGGTGTTCAATATTCAGACTAAAAGGTATGATGTTCCTCATTAGCTTTATTATCTTTCTTAGTTTCTTTCATGAACTCTCTGTTTTTGATCCCTGTTTGAAAGGTTGTTCCATATTAGCTTTCTTTCAAGCCAAAAATGCATTAACCATTTTTGTTGAATAGGGTGAGATTCAGGGTGTAGATTAGAGGTAAAGGGTTTCTGCTTGGTCACTTAGGAACATCATATAAATGCGTAAACACCCTTCATCAGTAGCCAATTTGTACATTGTTCATATTTGTACATCCTTCTACACTGTTAAGTTTATGAACTATAGTTAGTCAGGTATATGTCTCTGCACTTCACTACAGAATTATTTTCAGAATGAAAAGTGACGAACCCTTGGAGATAGATTGAAAACATATTCTAGATGTTGGGTGACGTAAAAAGGAAAATCTGATCTTTACAAACTTTTATTTAGAGTTCAGTTACTCGATGATATTATCTCTTTTGGAGTTATAGGCGGCTGAGAATGTAATTTTGCACTGCTTTTAAAATGTCGTAGCGATAGTGGAGATGGTGGAATCATATGTTAACACTTGCATTTGTTTTTATTTTGGATATCTATCATCTTTTTAGCATGTTAGGGAGTATAATGCGTAGAATATTGACAGGTAGGGGATTAGGAATACTGTAGTGGCACTGAATGAATCTTTCATAAGGGGAAAACACAACTAGCTGAATGAATACTTACCTCCTTATCACTACTTCTCATTAGATAAATGAACCAAATCAGAGATTGAAAAGTAGGGTCATGTTCTCCGTTTTAATTGCCTCTTAGTTGTTTTTTTATGTATCACTGATCCACGTGATCCTTTTTTTTCTTTCTTCTTATGAATTAAAATACGAAGTTGAACCGCCTTGATGTTTTTTCTCTCAGAGTTGTCATTTTGGCATTTCCCTATGTAGAACAGTGTATTTATCCAGAAGGGTGGACTGGAGGAATGTAAAATCTCAGCATGCAGTCCACCACCACTACCAACAACATACATAATGATCTCTATGACAGTCAATACAATAAAAATAGCAGTCACCATCTTGGTGAGTCACAAAGGCTGATATATTGTGCTTTAGAGAAAACATAGTATTTTGATCGTCTGATTGCTTCTGGTGGCTTGGAATGTGATGCTCTTGCTAGGAGGACATAATGTACGACACTTCTGCAGAAATAAACTCTTAACCTATTTATCATCACTTGTGACAGTCTATGTTTTTGTCTCCCAACTGAGTTTTATGTTGTTGAGTCTGTGATGACTGATTTGCCAGACCTGATTTTGTATCTTTAGCAACTGCTAAATTCTTCGCCAGTTAGTAACAATCTGAACTTAGCTATGATTTGTGCTATTATTTGTTATTCTTCCGACTCTGTTTTACTTTCACCTGGGAACACATGTTGTTTCTGAAATTTTGTTTTGAGGAGAAAGGTTAAATTGTTAAAAACATAAGTTAATTTGTGATTATTCTAGAAAGCCCAATAAGTAAAGCCCAATAATCATCTACACTAAATAAAACCCAATGCAGACTAGAATCTTCTAGGCCTTCTTTTCATCAAGTGTTATCTAGAGAATTCTTTCTCTAGAATTTTCTTGTAATATCTAAGTTGAGAGTGTAAAGAAAAGTCTAGATAGAACTATCTAGAGAAGTAAGTGGTCGGTATACAAGCCTATAAATAGGCAACGATGGTTCACTTGCAAACCATCCAAAACTCAAGTGAGTGAAGTGAGTGAAGTAAGAGTGAGAGCTAAGCAAGTCAAGTGACTGCTATTGTAAGTAGAGTGAGCCAAAGAGCTACACTAATATTCTCCTGTAACATTTTCATTTCCCAATTAATCAAAGCCTCCTCTTTTCAATTAAACCAACCTTTTTTCTCCAACTTCTTTTCCCAAATCATTTCCATTAACCCATCACACTTCCGCATTGCGCCAACAAATTTGTTATCAGAGCCAGGTTAACCCAGTAATCCCAAAACTCTACCCATGGCAATTAAACAAAGTATTCAAGGTTTCAATTATGCCCAAAGTTTAATTCCAATTTTTGATGGTGAGAGTTATGATTATTGGAGTCTACAAATGAAGACATTGTTTATTTCTCAAGACCTATGGGATCTTGTAGAAGAAGGTTATGATGTACCCGAGTCGGCAGAAACTCTATCGTCATGGACGGATGCAAAGAAAAAGGAGTACAAAGAAAATAAGAAGAAAGATGCTAAAGCACTACTGTTTCGACAACAAGGGGTAATCAAAGTTATTTTTCCTTGAATTTCGGTTGAAAAAACTTCGAAGGAGGCCTGGAATATTCTCAAAGTTGCATTCCAAGGTTCGGAAAAGGTAATCTCCATAAAACTACAAAATTTATGGCGAGATTTTGAAAATTTACTTATGAAAGAAAATGAAACTATCCAGAATTTGTTTTCAAGAGTTACTGAAATAGTAAATCAAATCAGTAGTTATAGAGGTACCATAGAAAATAAAAGAGTTGTAGAAAAGATTTTAAGAAGCTTACCGTTCAAATTCGACCATATCGTCGCTGCCATTGAGGAGTCAAAAAATTTATCGACTCTCTCGGTACATGAATTAATGGGTTCATTAGAGGCGCACGAGAAAAGAATAAATAGGTTCGCGGAATAACCGTTGGAACATGCATTTCAATCAAAAATAAATTTCAGTGAGAAAAATATGGAAGCCAGAAAAGAAAGCTCCAGAGGGGGATCGTCATCAACATCACCTCACGAGAAAGGGTCGACTTCAAATCAAGGACCCAAAAATTACTACCGCGGACGTGGAAGTGGAAAAGGAGGTTATAGAAACAACAACAAAAGGTACGGAAGAAATTACTCCTCAAATCTCCATTGCAATGTCTGCAAAAAGTTTGGCCATGCAACTAAAAATTGCAAGTACAAGTGCACCAAGTGTGATAAATTAAATCACATGGAAAAAGATTGTTGGATCAATGAAGCTATCTATACCGAGAAAAATGATTTTCAAAATCAAGTATTTTATTCCTGCCTCACCTCGCAACAAGAAGCGCAAAGTATATGGTACGTTGACAGCGGATGCAGCAGCCATATGAAAGGAAACAAAGAATATTTTGTAAAATTGGAGGAGCAAGAGATTCCACCGGTCAAACTCGGAGATGGAAAGTTCCAGAATGTTCAAGGAAGAGGAGTCATATCCGTACGTACAAGGTCAGGTAAAACTCGATACATATCTGATGTTCTTTGTGTTCCTGGCCTAGCTCAAAATTTATTAAGTGTTGGACAACTTATAAGAAAAGGGTACTCACTACATTTTGAAGACGGAGAATGCACAATTTATGATAAAATTAATAAGCAATTGGTGGCAAAAGTAAAAATGTCAGAAAATTTTGTCTTTCCTCTATCTATGCCGTCAATTGGAAATTGTGCAATGAGTACCAATCATATTGATGAATGCAAGTTATGGCATTTGAGATACGGGCATCTCAACTACAGATCCTTGAAGGTTCTAAAATCAAAGAACATGGTAATCGGTCTTCCTAATATCAGCGGTGGAGATAAAATATGTGAAGGTTGTATTCTTGGGAAGTTTCATAGACTTCCATTTACAAATAAATCGTGGAGAGCAAGAAGGCCCCTCGAATTGGTGCCAGCCGATATCTGCGGTCCGACAAGAACAACCTCACTCAACAACAGAAGATATTTTCTCCTATTTGTGGATGATCATACCAGGATGATGTGGGTGTATATTCTCGAGCAAAAGTCCGAGGTATTCACTAAATTCCTAGAGTTCAAGGCATTGGCAGAGAAGCAAAGTGGCCATCAATTAAAGGTTTTCCGTACACACTGTGGTGGAAAATTTACATCAAATGAATTCATCAACTACTGCAAAGAAAAAGGAATTAAAAAAGGATCTCACCGTCTGATACACTACACAACAAAACGGCGTCGCGGAAAGGAAAAATCGTACAATCGTATAAATGGCTCGTAGTATGTTAAAAGCAAGGAAGCTACCCAACAGCTACTGGGCAGAAGCAGTCAACACGGCAGTCTACATCCTTAATCGCTCGCCAACAAAAGCAGTTCTCAACAAAACTCCATATGAAGCTTGGCATAAGAAAAAGCCTGAGGTAACTTATTTCAGAATTTTTGGTTGCGTAGCATATTCTCATATTCCATCCCAACATAGAGAAAAATTTGATGAAAAGGGAGAAAAGCTAATATTCATCGGATACAGCGAAGAGTCTAAAGCATATAGACTTCTAAAGCCAGATACAAAAGAACTGGTAATTTCAAGAGATGTTATCTTTGATGAATTCATATCATGGGATTGGAATGATGAACCAGAAAACCATGAGTTGCCACTACTCTTCGAAGACGAGCCAGATCAGCCACGTCATGAAGATAATACTCCACCAGCAAGCCCGAGATCTCCTAGTCCAACACAACAAAGTCCAAGTTCATCTGAATCAAGTGCCCCACCTAGAAAGGTGCGCTCCCTAAGAGATATTTATGATATATCTAATTGTGCATTTATAGCACTAGAACCTCAAAAATATGAGGAAGCGGCAAAAGAAGAAAAATCGAGACATGCCATGGATGAAGAAATGCAAGTAATCGAGAAAAATAAGACATGGGAGCTTGTTAATCAGCCAATTGACAAAGAAATGATTGGTCTGAAATGGGTCTACAAGACAAAATATAATGAAGATGGGTCAATTCAAAAAAAACAAAGCAAGGCTAGTTGCAAAAGGATACTCCCAGCAACCAGGAATTGACTACAACGAGACATTCGCCCCAGTCGCTCGCATGGAAATAATCCGGATGGTGTTAGCTTTGGCAGCTCAACTAAAAATGAAAGTCTACCGGTTAGACGTAAAGTCGGCGTTCCTAAATAGAGAACTTGAAGAAGAGGTGTATGTGGAACAACCTCAAGGATATGCCCGTAAAGGAAAAGAAAAAATGGTATATCGTCTCCGCAAAGCACTATATGGCCTCAAGCAAGCACCGCGTGCATGGAACAGCAAAATAGACAAATACTTCCGAGATAATGGATTTGAAAAAAGTCCAAGTGAGCCATCACTCTACATCAGAAAACAAGGTACGAACTTCCTAATTGTCTGTCTCTACGTTGATGATTTAATTTACGCCAGCACAAAACAAGAGATGGCAGAAAATTTAAGAAGGAGATGATGAAAGAATATGAGATGACAGACTTAGGACTTATGCGATATTTTCTTGGGATTCAAGTAAAACAATCTCCAGAAGAAATATTCATTTCCCAAGAAAAATATGCAGAAGACTTACTGAAAAGGTTCAACATGATAGATGGCAAACCAATTGCAAATCCAATGGCTACTAATGAGAAGTTGGCAAAAAATGATGGAGCGACAAAAGTTGATCCAACCTTATTCAGAAGTCTAGTCGGCTCACTGATCTACTTAACAAATACAAGGCCATACATAGTCAATGCAACCAGCATTGTTTCTCGGTTTATGAGCGAGCCAAGCAAATTACACTATGCCGCCGCTAAGAGAATTCTTCGGTATATCAAGGGAACAAAGAATTTTGGCATCAAGAAAAGACAATGATTTAATTGGCTTCACAGACAACGATTGGGAAGGTTCTATTGAAGACCGAAAGAGCACATCAAGATATGTTTTCTGTATGGGAACAAAAGTTATCTCTTGGAGTTCTAAAAAACAAAGTACGGTGGCACTATCGTCATCCGAAGCAGAATACATAGCATCAACAAGTGCAGCATGTGAGGCAGTATGGTTGAGAAGAATAATGACCGACCTACAACAAAGGCAAAAGCAGCCGACGACTATCTACTGTGACAATATGTCTACAATTGCAATGAAAAAAAATACAGTCTTTCACGGACGGACGAAGCACATAGAGCTACGACATCACTTTATCAGAGAGCTGGTCGAAAACAAGGAAATTGAGCTCCAATTCTGTCCAACAAATGAGCAAAATGCCGACATTTTCACTAAAGCCATCACAGTGGACAAGTTCAATCATTTTAGAGAAAAGCTTAACATCACAAATTAAGAGGGGGTGTTAAAAACATAAGTTAATTTGTGATTATTCTAGAAAGCCCAATAAGTAAAGCCCAATAATCATCTACACTAAGTAAAACCCAATACAGACTAGAATCTTCTAGGCCTTCTTTTCATCAAGTGTTATCTAGAGAATTCTTTCTCTAGAATTTTCTTGTAATATCTAAGTTGAGAGTGTAAAGAAGAGTCTAGATAGAACTATCTAGAGAAGTAAGTGGTCGGTGTACAAGCCTATAAATAGGCAACGATGGTTCACTTGCAAACCATCAAAAACTCAAGTGAGTGAAGTGAGTGAAGTAAGAGTGAGAGCTAAGCAAGTCAAGTGACTGCTATTGTAAGTAGAGTGAGCCAAAGAGCTACACTAAAATTCCCCTGTAACATTTTCATTTCCCAATTAATCAAAGCCTTCTCTTTTCAATTAAACCAACCTTTTTTATCCAACTTCTTTTCCCAAATCATTTCCATTAACCCATCACACTTCCGCATTGCGCCAACATAAATTGGGTTGATAGTGTTTAAAAGTGTCGTTTCATACATTATTGTTGGGGCTTCCGAGGGTTTCAGTGAATTGCCACGAACGGTTCACATAAATCGATTCTGAATCTTTCTAGAATAGTGAAATTCTTACAGTGTAAAACTAGCAGTTGAGTTGGTAAGTGTATGCTGCATAACTCCAGAAGTATTAGGTTGTGGATGCATAAAATGATGTTTACACCACAATAGTAGAGTTTTCAAGTCCTGATACGAATTATTTGAATGTATTATTATTCCGATCCAACTTGTATCAAAAATTAGCTTTGACTAAACAAATGTACTGTGAGTGTAATGAAACCGGCCATCTGGGTGCATTACGAACCAACCTAATAAATAGAAACTCGGATCATGGGTATTAGTCAGTGATCCACCAAAAAATGTACAATTTAGATTTTATTATCAAACTAAGTTTTTGTATAACGTTCTTGCACCAGTGCAAAACAGGAATGATGAGAAAAGGACAAATACATACATCATAGGTTCAAAGGTTGAGTTCTATGCACAACAAGCATTATATATTATATTTGTAATCCACTCACAAAAAAATGGGTTTCGCCACCAAGAGAAAATAATCAGGTTGTGACTGGTATCATGTATACCAAAGTTTACAGCTGCAGCAAAAGAATTTAAAGTGGAAATATTTTCTTATGAACTGGGTGAATGGGATACCTATGACGTTTCATGTCCTCAATATGTTACTTGGGATCACTCCCTTTATGATAACCTTGTCACCCTTTATGGTATTTTCTACTGGTTTCAACAGCGAAACCGCAACATTTTGGCTGTCCGTGACAATGAATGTAGGTTGATCAATATGCCTGACAGAGCAATGGATGGTGATATCAACTATTTTAGTGAATGTCTCGGGAGTCGGAAGGATTGATTTGTTTTGCTAGGTTCAATATAATGGAGAGGACTTTGAGTGTTTGGGTGCTTGATGGAGACTGGTATATGTTGTACAAGGATATTCGACTTCATGATCGGTTAGACGGACCAGATGGGGTTGATTTGATTACAGAAATTGAGGTTATAGGTATCAGTCCAGTTGACAAAAATGTGGTTTTACTTAGTTCCGAGAAGCACGTTTGGGGATATAATACCAACACCGGGGTATATGAACAATTGTGTCAGCCAGGTAAGCGTACCTTAATCGAGTATCAACAAACAATGTGGAGTAAACTACAATGTGGTATGAACGTATAACCCTATTTTCTTCGGGGTATTAGTTTAGGTATGTTCATAATATTGATTCGAATCTTTGTTAATTTTACTCCGTTCAAATAATTAGTTTTTGTTGAAGTAGAAATAGAATATGGAACAACATAAGAAGGAGAACTCTTATTCATTGGAGATAAGTTACATGTTACATAGGTTTAAGCCTCTATATATAGAATGATGTTTTGGGGACTACTCGAAAAAGGTGGGGGACTACTTTGTTATATGAATGTCCACCCTATACTTATAAGAGGTGTCCTAAAGTGTGGAAATGACTAACCTACCCTTAACCTAATTTAATTTAAAACCAACCTAATAATCACCTATATATATATAACCACCACCTCCTCCCACCACCGCCGCCCACCACCACCGCCCATCACCTACCACCCCCAACTACCACCACCACCAACCACCACCACCTCCATCTATATAGCTTAATTTAAATCATTAACGAAGATATTCTCACAAACCCATTACTTGTCATTCGTTTTTGGTTGGAGAAATGAGAAGTAATCATTAAAATGAGTTGAAAATGAAAGTTGCAGAGAGAAGTTCGGCTAGGAATTATGTGAAACAGTTTGTCGAACTAGCCGAACTCAGCTTTAATGGAGTTTTTTCTTTCAGAAGAAAGTTCGGTTACCTCGCAAAAAAAAATTCCCAGTCGAACTTTTAGTTCGGTTACTTCGCAACTTTTTTTCGTTTTTTTCCTAGCCGAATTTTTAGTTCGGTTTTGTCGCAATTTTTTTTACTAGCCGAACTTTTTTCTGAAAACCTATATATTGAGTTCGGTTACGTCTAGAAAAAAATTCCCAGCCAAACTTTTAGTTCGGTTACGTCGCAACTTTCTTTTTCCTAGCCGAACTTTTCTCTGAAAGCAAAAACTCCATTAAAGCTGAGTTCGGCTACCTGTGTCTTCAGAACCATTAGCCGAACTACACTTGCAGATGAGTTCGGCTACCTGTTCTTCAGATGTCGTAGCCGAACTTCATTTCCATGGTCGAAATCAGTTTATAAATTTCTCATTTTTTCGAAAGTTTTTGTCAATTCAAGCAACATTAACTAAATTTGAAGTATACCTAAGTACCCAAAACCCTAATTTCGAAATCAGCCATCTTAAAAAAAAAAAAAAAAACCCTTCTTCTCAAAAATTATTCTTGTAAAAACACTCAGCTAATTAATCTAACCTCACTAATCAATCATTACACTAACACTAATTAATCATTACACTAACTAATTTAATCACCAAGGGCAAGTTTGGTATTAGAAAAAAAACTAAGTTAAGGGGTGGCTCAAATTTACTTCAAATATCCACCCCAAAATAGAAGAGTAGTCCCCCACCTTTTTTGAGTAGTCCCCAAAACATCATTCTATATATAGGCTATGAGGTAAACGCTGGTTACACTTATATGGGCCGCACATACATGGGATCAAGGCCCTACAACACTCCCCCTTGTGCGGTCCAATATTAAAGCTTCATATGTAGTGCTTCACATATAGTGCTTCAGACGTATTTCTTCAAATGTAGTTCTCTCCTCGATGACCATCGTATCTAAGTCTATTTCCTCATTAAAACCTCGCCAGGAAAACCCATAGGGAAAAAACCTGAACTAAGGAAAAAGAGTACAATATTACGAAAATTAGACAGAGTTGAACTCGCATATGTTGCCTCGTTAAAACCTTGACAAGGAAAAACCCGATGGGATAAAACCTTGAGGAAGGGAAAAGAGTACAACGCGATAAGTTCGAAAGTATGCCTTTGCTGATTATCCATACATAATATTGATGAACACCTAGTATTGATACGCAATAGTAGTATCAATACTACTAGTTTACTTGTGCCTCCTTGCCTTGTTGTGCTGGTTCTGGCAGTGGTTTCACTTGACAAACTATCGAGTTACATCTCTTTGATGCTGATATTTTCAAGCAATTATATCAATGCAATCTGCAGGTCTTCATCATTTATCATGTAGTTGGTGTAGTTATGGTTGCCTCGCTAAAAACCTTGCCGAGTAACAAAAACCCTGTGGGAAAAAAACTAATCTCGATCGAAGGGAAAAAGAGTACAACACAACTTCACATTTTGGATTTAAATATGTCGACATCATATCCTTAGATCCTCCCCCTAATGTCGGCATCTCCCCGTGATTCCATTCAGAGGGAGTTTCCAGACAGTTCCTTTAGTCATATACTTTCCAAAAGTGAATATAGAAATGACTTAGTAAATAAGTCAATCATGTCTCCCCCTGATTACTTTCATGGGAGAAGAGATTATTATTCCTTTATAATCAACAACTTTAGGATTGCACTTCCATTAGCAGTCCTCTTTATGTATTTGTAGGGATAAAAAAAAATCCTGTCAATGGTTCCTTTTAAGTATATGGTTACATTCATTATACCATTCCAAAGACATTGTGTCGGCGCTAAGCTATATCTAGCTAATTAACAAGTTCACTGAGGATGAAATATTTTGGTCGAGTACATTATACCAAGTACAACAATGCGTCTATTGCACTTAGATAGGGGAATTTCATCTCCCAACACATCTTCGCCATCTTCCTTTAGACGAAATGGTCATTTTCTTACATTTGTACCTCAACTAATCATGGGAGTGCTAACAGGATGCATGTCCTTGTAAAATTTCCTGATAACTTTGGACATATGCAAACTGGTGGAATAATATACCACAAGCTCGATATCAGACCGAGCTTTTCCCATATTTTTATCTCAAAATTTCAAGTAGCTTGTACAATCTCTTATTTCATTAAGAGTGCATACCATGTCTATACCATCGACTTAGATAGTTACAATTCCAAATCAGGAATTTTCTTCGTGAGTACGCAGGGCAAAATATCTTACTTTTTTATCCCTTCCCAATCAAATAGTCACTTAGACAGGTATACCAAATCCGCCTGATTGTTTCAATTCATAAGTGAACATTCCAATCTAATTGAAAACGTACTCTGTGGTCTAGATTCATTTGATTTGGGCGACAAAATGCTATTAAAACACTTTTGTAAATATGTTTATCTCTTAATCCTTATAGAGATAAGTAATAATCACATAAAAATGCTGCATTTCAAGTCCTTTTGAAACTACCAAGCCAACTAAGTAACGGAACGCTATAACGTTGGTTACAGGAGAGTAAACAATTCCAGGTCGTTGTGAGAAACCTCACACCACAAGGCGAGTCTTTATACTTTACGACTTCATTATTCTCACTGCGCTTTGTGACAAATAATAATGTATGTCCACAGGCTTTACACTTGGTTGGTTAGAACTACCACACCAAATATCTATATATTTGTCAAAGAATCAAATTGTACCTGGATTGTAGAGGCCAAATATGCTCTTTGTTGATATTTAAACAATAAGAAGCATGGTTCGATCTCATCGTGCTCTATTTCCTTGAGAAACTATATAGAAAAATAATCATTAATATGCTCGCACGATCTTTTCATTGACTCGTGTGTATGTTCTCATAATCCTTTAGGATTTCATTGTTCTCTGGAATTATTAAACTTCGGAGCGTCCTCCAGTACTGATTCATGGACATAGTCAGAGACAATCAAATGAGATGTTTTTATTAATGATACAAATTAGGTTGTTCCTTACTCATTTACTTTCTTTCTAGGTGAGCATTGATCGAACCTAGTGGCATCTCCATCTTCCTTTACGGAGCCACGGCCTTAACTACACTTCCACCAAGTGTAGTTGCAACACCTTAGTCTATGGTATACCCCATACTTAGGATTTCTAACCTTGCAGGCATATTTGCAGCTGGTATGTATGATCTTGTCACATTACCGATATCAGTGTACTTTCTGAAAATCGATTATTCTTTTTAACTTCACATTTACATTTATGGAGTACAAGAATCAATATGAGACAAAGTGGGAACACAACACGACAATTCCTGTCGTTCTTTTAGAAAATCCTTTTTCTTATCTCCCCCTAGCGACGGGAAGACAGTCTCATCAACGTGACGATCCGTAAATATAATGGATAAGAGATTGCCTTCTAAAGGTTTCAAATGCGGATAATTGTTGGGAATTCATATCCAACATAACTACTTAATCGTTATGATTACCAACTATCGTACGATGTGGAGTCGTAATGGCACATATATCACAACCAAAAATACGTAACAATACAAATGTCAGGCTTATATCCAGTTACCAACTGGTACGCAGAAAAGGTTGACTAATTATGGATTCTAAAATGAATAAGTGAATATGCGTGTAATATTGCATATCCCCCAAACATTTATAGGAAGGTTGTTACGCATAACCTATCCTTAGATACCATCTGTAACCTTTGATGGTAGCCACTGCGAGACCATGTAGTGAGGATGTTCTAAACTGATCCTATTAAACATGCAATATTCATCAAGTCCTTTTGATGTAAATATCTAGCATTGACAAGGTCGGTGAGCCCTTAAATTATATAATAAGTGCTAGGATTGTTTCAAAAACGCATAATTTCTTGTGAACAATAATTAATTCAACACTTCGAATCATCCACCAGAGCCATAAATCCCTTGAATGGTCCGCATTCTGCATGGATATGTTCACAAACATCACCTTGTTTATTTCGAAAGAATGGGTTGTTTACCATTTGCATCTTAGGATGGTCTCAATCCTTTTTACTAAAGAATGACTTTGTAAAATGAGTTACATGCTTTATTACTTTAAAAGCATAATGGGAAGGGAGGTGGTGTTTCTAGTACTTTAAAAAGAGTTGATTATGAGAGATTCCATCACTTTGCATTCTTTCAATTTTTGTAATTCCCATTTTCTTGTTCACTCAAATAAAAGGATGACCATTTGAGTTATTTCAAAATAGAACATCATATCACAACCAAAGTGTCTTTATGGTTATGTCAAAACCTGATTGAGTCAATTCCCAACATTACATTGTCGGTGATGATCTGGATTCAATTATCCAAATATTAGTGATTTACAGTTCAGTAGACTAATTGGCTCATTATTTTCTCTAAAATGTGATTCCTTTCACATTCATTAGAGTCAATTTATAGATGCATTCCCATTCTCACAATGAATTTTTGTATGATAACCGTTCGCACAGATTTCGTAAGAACTTGACAAAGTATGATTAGCTCTTAGTTCTTACAAATCTCATGTATGTTTTTATATTTATACCAATTAGGCAACAAAGATCGAGCATTTCTTCGCTCGGCTATTACATGTAATGATCTAATCATCACATGGTATTATATAAGGAAACAATTCAACAAGCAGTTTAATATATTTCCTTAAGAGCTTCGTATAATAAGTGGTGTGGCCTTATTACGTAACAAAAGAAAAATTATCTCATTTACTTTAGAATGTTACAGTTCATGAAGATGATATACTTTTCATCATAATGTACGAATGATCCTTTTAACTCAAGTACTTTTGAGTATATCTCAAGTGCTTTAGAGTATTTCAGTCTCATGGAAATGATATACTTTTCATTCTATAAGTACAGACAATGAATTCAGTTCTTCGCAGAAAAAAAAAATCTTTATTTTTGCTTTAAAAAAAATGTTTATTAAACTACCATACAATCAATAGTCTATGATCAAATCATACAAAATTCAGTTGAATAAAGATAATTAATAAACTTATCTAAATGCAAGTGTATTAATTGGTCAAGTTTCTTATTGCCACTGAAATTGACAATCGGAGGTATGACCTTCTTTTAACATATAGTGAGTTTATTGTCATTTAAACTCTCTATATATCTTATAGTTGGATGCTACTATATGATACCGGCATTCAATTGCTTGTACCATTCTCAGTAAATGTTTATACCAAGTTTCCAACTCCAGTTTAAATCAGTCAGAATTACATCTCTGTCTCATGAACGGTAGATACATTTACTTTGTATCGGTATTACTTGAGCCAGAATTACATCTCTAGTCCTTTTTTAGAAAAGGCTTATATCTTCTACCTTAATTTATGTGTATTCTTTCACATATTCTAGTATACTAATGTTGGTATGATTTAGCACATATTTATCCTCTGTTCTTTGAGGTTCTTTCCATATTTATCCTTTCCACAGTTACCTTAAGTTGAGAAATTTCTTTATCCCAACAGGTATACATTAGAGAATCTCACATGCCTCCCAACCACTTACATTGGGTTGAATATCTTACGAAAGACCGTGAATCTCTTGTTAACATATATCAGCATCTACTGTTACTTTAGTATAATTGATGAAGTTGAAAAGATAAAAATGGAATGATTTTTCTGACTTATGTCACATTTTGTGAATTTATTTCCACCAAAGTTGAGGTGCTAATTTATAACCTATCTTTAGTCTATCAAGTGGAATCCGTCCCACTGAATATTCAAATTTTCAGGGGGGGAAATTTCATGAATGTTTCGAAAACTTCATTAAGAATATTACATAATCTGAAAAGTTAATATGTCGCATAAAAAACGTAAAAACTATAGCTTCCTCTTTGAATGGTGCATCGTTATAGGTAGAATATTTTTTTAATTTTTTTTTTAATGGAAGTATTATACTTGTGCACACAAACTTCCACATCAAATACCCTTTAATGGTGCTCAAGTACTTCTGAATCCAAAAAGTCAAATTCGAGTCGAGTTGGTTTAATCAAAGTCTGGTCAACTATTTGGTCAAGGCCCGGTCCATTGGGTTTACAAGGTCATGGTTAACGGATATAAGCATATAAAGTCCATTATATGTTAAATATTCAGGTCCATTGGTAATAAACTTGAAACTATTACCATATGAGCCCAAAACATATTGTTAACCCTAAAATTGGAAATTTCATCATCCAACTATAGTGATCATAAAACAATTGTAACCATCTCCGATGATGATGAAATTTTTACAAAAGATTCATCATAATGTTTATCCAAACATAATAAAATTTCAAGGAAATCCAACGGCTATATAAAAGGATATCCATGACGCCGTATGACTGTTCAAATTAGCGTTTCTGCGGACACAGTTGGAAATATCACGTACTTTTGAGTATTTCCCATGGTTGGATCTTTATGAAATTTTTATAGTAGCTTAAAAATAAAAGTATATAACACATAAAGAAAATAAAACATAATCCAACGGTTCAAATTCTTAAACATTAAGTTTTATTACGTTGGTACAAACTAGGGTTTTCTCTGAACATAGACAGTTTCATTAAAATCGGGATTTGGAGATTGCATCATATTCTGATTTGATTGAAATTTTTATAGAGTACGTAATACATAATTAGTTCACACATATTCAAATTTCATGAAAATCTAACGGTGAAATCTCTATGTTGTACAATCATATATTCGTGGAACCCTAAAAATAACTATGAAAATGAAATTCTTTTGTTAAAAAGAAATACCTGGTGACGCATCCATAATATTATAACCATAATATCCGAACCACGCTAACCTTCAATAAGTAATCCATCACAATTCTCGAACGATTAAAAAAATTTGCACAATTGATAGAGTCGTGCTGATGACGTGTTGAAGTAGAAATAGAATATGGAACAACATAAGAAGGAGAACTCTTATTCATTAGAGATAAGTTACAAGTTACATAGGTTTAAGCCTCTATATATAGGTTATGAGGTAAACCCTGATTACACATATATATGGGCCGCATATACATGGGATTAAGGCCCAACAACAGTTTTCCAATTTATTTAATTTTTAAAAGGTATATATTGCTTGTTTAAAATTCAGAAAAGATTGTTTTTATTGTTTATCTGTGTGTTGTTTTCTTTCCAACTGGATGAGGCAGTAACTCTCGAGCAGTGCTGTCCCGCGCAGCTGCGCGGGGCATCTTAATAAGCAAGTAGCATGTTAGCCCTACGATGATCTTATAAACGGTCAGATTAAGCATACTTTGATTAATATAGCTGGCAAACTTCTATTATTAGAGAGAAGTCCTTTTAATTTATTTCTGATAGTTTCAGAACCAATTTATTTTATAAGTCGTCCGTAACTTTGATGATGATCATAAATGGAGTTCATATCATAAAACAAAGCATGAGAAATTATAAAATCATTAACCAATTTGATTTTATTTTGGGATTTCCATACGACTCTGATTAATCTCTGAAATATTTCTCTCAAAAGAGGAAGTCCTACCATTCCCATTAAACCCTAGGTTAGATCAAATTCAAAGATGGCTGGTACGGGGAAGAATCACTCATCATGGTGTTCTTAATACGAAAATCGTGTTATGTAATACTGATACTAGTGTTATTGCTGCCATTTTTGTTTCTCCATTAGATGTAATTAAGACAAGGATTCGTATTCCCTGCAACATTTAAACCGTTCAAATTTTATGATGATCTCAAAATGAAGTTTTCAATCAAATAAAACAAAGCCTAAAAAACTATAAAATCTTGACATCTGTAGGGTATCATAAGAAAATTGTGCATACTAAAACCCTGTTGCTAACTCTGATTCAAGAGACGACTAAATAATAGCCGGATCTTCATTTGAACTGATCTCTTCAAGACATAAATGCACTTTTTTCCGTCATTCCCAGTAGTAACGATATCTTCTTTTAAGCCAACATCTACAATTGCTTGGATGAGTTCTCCATTCGGGATAAGCCAACGACTGCTTTCTTCACTCGATCGATTATACGAGTACTTTCAAGATTCAGAGTAGTAATGAAAAGGATATAGAATAAAAATAAAACTAAATTAAGAGGACCTCTCTCTAATAATACAACATTGCCAGCTGTAAATTTTTTGATTAATAAAAGAATATATCATCTGACCGTTTATAAGATCATCGTAGGGCTAATAAGTTGTTCCGCGCAGCTGCGCGGGACAGCACTGCTCCTTATTGAATTCTCCATAATTCCACGTCCAGCATATTAGGGTATCAAATGTTAGTTAGGTTTCATGCGGATGAACCTCTCTTCGGAGTATAATTAATTTCCACCTGCCTGAGATAACTGCTTTCTGGGTTATTTGCTTGGTGGTCAATAACTGAAAATACTTGCTCAGTTTCTTTAATGTTATGTTGCTGATTCTCCATGGTTAAAAATTCTCATAAGAGAGAAACTGGTTGTAGCCTTGGTTTTGTCTATTTTAAACGAGCCTTCTTGTTTATTGTTGGCTTTTAATACGGAAAATTTATTTTCAATAATTAATATTGATAAAAATATATATTATCAAATCTGAGAATACAGCTAGATGGGAAGGCGAGGGTTTGATTTTGTGATTCAAATTCAACAATAAGAATTCGACCAGCTAGCTTTTCATCATAAAAGCTACCATTATTGTACGACACCTGATGCACTGTGATATCTTTATCTCTATTTAATGATGAACTTTGATGCATCGCCCGTACTCTGTTATCCACCTATAATTCAGCCGACACTTAAAAAAAAAAGAATAACTCCGTAGGCCCGTAAGTTGAAGTCAACTTGTTCACACATTGTTCTTCATAATTGATACCACCGAAAAGGGATGTCGGATTCTAAGGAGAGTTGTCAATATCAAAACAGTTCTAGGTCTCTCTGGATTGTGATCTTTCTGTGAAATCAGTTTTTGGTCTCATATATATATATCAGTAGATGTTCAGGTTCATGGTTCAGTATCAAAAAATCAGTTTTTGGTCTCATATCCTCGATCCTAGTTTATTTAGCCCCTATATGATTATTTTTCGTGTGGGACGTCATATTCATTCCCAAAAGCTTTTATCATCATTTTCTATTAGAGCAAACGCGCGATTTTTGCTGTGTTTGTGAAGGAAGTCTGCTTAGAACCATTGAAAATAGAAATCAACTCAGTAGCTAGTATAAATTTGAGTGGATTTAATATGTTTTGATAATAATTAAAGTAATTAATAGAAAAGACTAAGGAAGTCAGAGAGGTAGATCAGATCATTAAAGGAGTCCCCCCTCCCGCCTCTCTATATCTCTTTCATGAATTTATATTCACACAACTCATTCAGATAGTACATTCATTTATTTTGTATATTAAGAAGTAGGTAGGTTGTACATTGAATTAAAAGATATATAGATCATACCAAAATAGAGGACAAACGAAAAGAAAGCAATAAGCCATGGTAAGCAGACCGCGATGTTGTTGTGATAAAGTATTTGGTATTAAGAAAGGGCCTTGGACTCCTGCAGAAGACCGTCTTTTAGCATCTTATATCAAACATCACGGACCAGGGAATTGGAGATCAGTACCAACTAATGCAGGTAAGTTCTCCTCAGTACTCTCTGTAGCTACTTCCAACATCTGTCTCCTAATTTTTGTTTGTTGTTGTTTTAATTACAAGGTTTACTAAGATGCAGCAAAAGCTGCAGGTTGCGATGGACTAATTACTTAAGACCAGAAATCAAGAGGGGAAACTTCACTGAACTTGAAGAAAAGAAAATCATTACTCTTCAAAGTTTATGGGGCAACAAGTATATATATTTACATTTCTCTCGTAAAGTAAACAACTAATCTACAAGTTTTTAATTAGTCGACCATTTATTTTTTTATTTTTTTTGGGTATTACACACAGATGGGCAGCAATGGCTTCACATCTCCCACAAAGAACAGATAATGATATAAAGAATTATTGGAATACACATCTAAAGAAAAAACTGACGAAGAAGTTTCATTCGCATCATTTGGGATCATCATCAACAAGCTTTCATTTTTCTAACAAAGATTATAGTAGTATCAGTTTTGATAGAACAAGAAACTTAGAATGTGATCATCATCTGAATATCCATCAAACTTTTGCCTTAAATAAGTTCATTAATAGTATTACTAGTAGTAGTACTAGTACTCCCTCATCTACAACTTATGCTTCAAGCACAGAAAACATTTCAAGACTCTTGGAAGGTTGGGTGAAAACTTCTCCTAAAAAGTCGAGTAGTAATAAACTCAAATTAAAGATTACCCAAACAGAAGACCAAGTACTACCCAATGGCAGCAACAACTCTGATAACATCAACCAAAACACCAGCAACAATAACCTTGATGCTGATGAGCTACTTTTTAAGAAATTTGAAGAACAAGAAACCTGTAATGGCGACGATGCTCATCTCTCAAAGGAGGCAGATAACTTTGAATCTCTTTTAGCATTTGAAAATACAAGTAATGTGGTTTGTTGGGAGCAGAAATCTTCTCCAGACTCTACTAAGATTCATGGGCCAACATTGGCATCACCAGTGGAAGCTCAAACAACTACCACTACTACCACAATTGAAGATATGGTTGATTCGATCTTGGAGAGTAATCACCAAGAGTTGATTGAAGATGATCAAAATGAACCTCCACTTTCAATACTGGAGAAGTGGTTCCTGGATGAAGCAACTCAACAGGTTTTTGAGGAAGATCATATGGAGATCTCTCCAATATTTTGACCATATTTAGCATAGCATGGTAATGCTTTTCTTCTCTCGCTCCATAGGTACATGATTATGATCTATCTCATTCCTTAAGTTTGCTTCTCTACGTTGCATAATTTATTTATTCCGGTATATATTTTTGTTTTTTGTTTTTGGAGCTTAGATATTGTAATGAATTATCTCCAAATATATATTATGGTTACAAAGTAAATTATTCAGTAATTTCATTCAATAAGATTTCTTTCTCATTCATGGAGTTCGAATTTGTATTGTTCTACTTCCAATTTATCAAATTCACGAATATCTCTAATTAATGTGTATTAATATTGTCCTAGTTTATTAGACGATATTGTGATTACCGGCAACGACCATGCTGATAGGATTTATTTAAAGAAACCGGAATTTGGGTGTAAAAAAAAATAGCGTATTGTAAAAGAGAAGAAGATAGAAAATAGGGAGAAGAGGTATATAGAATTCTCATTAAATATGTATCATAGACAAACATTAAAGCCTCTATTTATAGGGCTAGACACAAGGGCATCCCAGTAATAAACAAGATTCACCCTAGATATTCTTAACATAATTACATGTTTATAACACTCCCCCTGATGACATTGTGTCTAAGCTAATTGCCTCGTTAAAACCTTGTCAGGAAATTCCAAAAGGACAAAACCTGATCGAAGGGAAAAGAGTACAATTGACAAAACTTAGGAAAGATTGGGACACACAAATGTTGCCTCATTAAAACCTTGACAAGGAAAACCCAGTGGGAAAAACCTTGATGAAGGAAAAAGAGTACAACGCGATAAGTCCAATAGAATGCACATTATGTGATGGTGCTCCCCCTGATGAGTACTTCAGTAAATTCTTGGCTTGCAAATCTTTGAGTCGAGACTTCCCAATTTCGGTGAACGAGTTTCTTGAATGTAGAAGATAGTTGTTCTTTCGTGAAGAATATTGCTAGTTTATGAAGCCTTCTTTTGTGTTAGTCTTCTAATAATTTTGTACTTGAATCTTCAAGCTTCTCTAAATGCATTGATAACTTGTGTATTGGTTTGCTATCTTCAGAGATGATTTGCAGATGTAGTTGATGTAGTTTCTTCAACAAGGTGCCAATATGTAGTTACAGTACCATGGGTGAACAAAATTTGTGATCATACCTTATATGGATCATAATGATATCCAAATTCATATGAGATGCTTATGTTGATGTGGTCTAACAAAATGACCTAGTTAATGGTGGGAATCCACCAAATAATCAAAATTGATACAACTCCCCCTTGGATGACCACCATGTTGAATTTAAATTGCCTCACTAAAACCTTGCCAGTAAAACCCAATGGGGAAAAATATGGATGAAGGAAAAAGAGCACAAATGTCAACATTAAAAGAAATTAAACGTCAAAGATGTTGCCTCGTTAAAACCTTGTCAAGAAAATCACATGGGACAAAACCCGAAACAAAGGGAAAAGAGTGAAACTTTTGACATATTTATCGATGCGAACACAACTATATGATTTTTTCAAAAAAAAAAAAAGAATAAGCATCAAAATAATAACTCTAGTCTATCTTAAAGACGAGTTTGAAGATTTAAGAAAGGAAAGAAAATAGAAATTATGCTACTAAAGCGTGGATTTTTGTGTTTTTAAGGACTCTTCAAGAGACCTATAAAGATGATATCATCAAATAATTAATCCGGATACTTGATTTTGTACCAAATTTCTAAAATCACAGAAAGGATTGATAAACCTGATATAACCGAGTCAGGTGGCTGCCTGAATATAATCTGAATCCTACAAGGATTAAAAATTTGAATATGTTCCCAACCACATTTCTTGTGTGAATTCAAGATCAGTCCTTCAAAGACTACCACGCCAAATGCATTATATATACAGAACAAAATATTATTGAATAATCCTAGGGTCTGAGAAAAATAAAACCCTCAAATCGTTTTTACAACAAACATATTTCTCGTATAACGCATTATGACTACACCAACCTGTAATTAATAGGCTTGGAAATTTTAAGGTGTAAGTCTTGGATCCAAAATTACGTTAATCGAGACACCAATCCAATCTAATTTGGATTGTATGCCAACCAATCACATATGTCGATATTTCTCTGCAGAGGGGTTCACAACCACCATCATTTATTTCAGTAGATACTATAAATGAATATTCAACAATCATTTTTGTTTACCACGATCCCACACAATTATCAAGTATATGCATATTTTGAAAAATTCAAAATTTACTGGTACCAGCGCCCACGGGCGTTATAATCTCCTCCTCTTCAAATGAGGAGATATTAATTTTGAGAATGTGATTCGTATTATGATAGACTCTGTCTTAGCACTATCTCTAGCCTGTATTAAATCGTTATATGCTTGCTAGATGTGATTGAATTTGCCTCCAAACGGCATAAGCTTATGGAAAATCTATATTAGACATGTCACACCAATCATATAATGACAGCCTTTATCGATTTTATCGTGATGGGAGAGAAATTGATAAAACATTTAAGTTAATGAATACCAACTTTTGGTAGTGTATAGGCTCCCCCTGATTATGGCGGAAATATTTTAATCTCATATACGAAAACAAGTTTCGTAGAGTATTATCCGATTAAATCGAGGGCATATACTCTAATAATTTCTGGATTTTAACAATACCAGTTGGACTGTACATAATGACTTCAAGAGCCATAAAAAATTGTCCTAAAAAAAAAATTGTAGTCTACTTGACATACAAATTTAACATCAACCATAGATTTTATTGGTTCAACCAAAAACATATAAAACTCCAAAAAATAAAAATTGTGACTTAAAAGGCCAACACGATAACGATTTAGAATGAGATATTGGACACTTTTTTTTAAAAGAATTTAAATTCAAGATCAATGTAATCACTACAAGGACTAATAATAGACAGATAAGCCAGGTGTGCACCCTTTGATCTTTAGTGTCCAATTCCAACTACAAGTGGAATGGTTTCAAATTTTTGGAGACTTACCATGAGGAAAGAAAAAATTGCTCAATATCCCTTAAGAATGCAGCAATTCTTCTTGGCGTTTGCAATCATCAGTATCACAATAATGATACTTTATAAATCCTTTAAAATCGATGCAGAAAACCAATTTCAATTGGTTTAAGATATTCTTTTTAAGAAAGATAAAGAAATTATATTGGATTCATAGAAACAAGTGTCTCTCATCTCCTTTGGTTAAAACCCAAGAGATCATCAAATTAAAGATTTCTTGTTAGGTATAGAAATCTATATATTGGCGTTATACACAGCCCGACAAAGATTAATATAGCTTGCACTTACAGACAGCCAAAATTTGGTACATAACCATGGATTGGATCAAAGTACTCTCAAGAATTAAAAACCATAATGCCTTGAATCGAAATGGCAAAATCACCTGGTACGGATAAAGGTTTCTTTTTTCAAGAGAAATACAAAATACCAAGCTATAATGATTTAAGGTTTCTTAATAACCTTACGATTCACAATCCCAAGACTGGAAAAATGTATACGATGGTATACTGTGATCAAGTATAATTACATAAGAGGGAAGAAAAATAATAATATAAAATATAAGTGGTTTCATACCTTACAGCGATAATATTTTCCTCCACTTATTGCATGACCCATGTGATCCTTGACCGTGAGTAGTTCAATCACAAATAGAGAAGGTGGCGTACTGTATGTGAATGAGAATTCTGTCTCCCACTATTTCGACCACTAGCCCATAACGTGACGTAAAAGAAAATTCAATCCTTTTGGACCGATAACTTCAATCCTTTTGGACCGATAATTAAATACGGAAGGAAAAAAAAAAACTTTGAAGTTCACTTTTCAAGTTAGGTCATGCAGGACAAACCCTAAAAAAAAAAACTTCTTAGTCATTGATTTGGAAACTCGGAAGTCCATAGGCCAATAACCACAGACCAATAACTTATATAAGTAGCTGAAGTTATGCATTTAAATTGCTACAGAAATCAGCTCTGGATCATACTGTTTAATTACGGCATGAAGTTCTTCTGTATTTTAATCCTTTCGATACCCAACAACTCTCAAATTAGGGAAAGCATAAGTATTATTCGGATTGAACTCTCATCCCCAAAACCGAAATAAAAATCAATAAATTCATTAACCGGTTATCATGGGTAAAATACATTAAATAGTTTTGTACTACTCATGATTACCATGGTCGCCTGATAAAATAGAAAAAGGAAAATCAAAACCGAACGTATACCTCATATACAATCTTGTTTTGCCTACTAAGACAACCAGTAAACGTACGAGGATTCTTTTGGGAAAAGAATGATAACAAAATCAGAAGAAAACATAAAAGAATAGTGTTTAAGGAAAAAAAAAAATTTACTCAGTGATTAAAGCTACGTGCATGATAACGTATACGTATTGTAAAAGAGAAGAAGAAAGAAAGTAGGGAGAAGAGGTATATAGAATTCTCATTAAATATGTATCATAGACAAATATTAAAGCCTCTATTTATAGGGCTAGACACAAGGGCATCCCAGTAATAAACGAGATTCACCCTAGATATTCTTAACATAATTACATGTTTATAACATAGCGATAGCAGAGCAAAAACAAGGCACTGAAAGACAATAGCATACAAGAACGAGACCGAGAAGGAAACGAGGAAAAAGGAATAAAGAGAGGGCACCGCATATACTCGGAGAAGCAACATGCAAGATAGAGTATGCATGTGAACTTAATTAGATAGCGACCATTTTTTCTCTTTCCTTGACTTTGGCCGGGCAATTTTGACCGAAAGTCAAGGTGTTTAGGGTTTCGATTTCTTCTTCATTTTCTGGTTTCCTATTAGTGATTCCTCCATCATGGATGATGGTGGAGGGCCTGTGAGCTCAGTAGGAATTGTACCTCTACCTAATTCCTCCCTTCAGGTAGAGGGCTCTGATGTGGGAGGAGGTCAATCTGGTAGTTCTAGGGTTTTCAGACCAAACATTGTTTGGTCGGATCTTTTTGTGAAGAAGAAAGAGTTGATTCCAAATGCTTCTCTTGAGTTTGAAGATCCTGGAAAGGTTGATGGTAAAAGGGTTGCTGATATTGTCTTCACTGATGTTGAAGAGGATTTGGATCATTGTAAGGACTTGGTTATTGGAGCTCTTGTGGATCGTAAATTGCCTTATATGCTAGTGAAGAATACTTTGCAGGGAGCTTGGAGGATTAAAGGGGCTATGCACATGACTATCCATAGTGAGTGTCTCTATATTTTTGAGTTTGAAGATGAAGCAGATCGTTTAGATGCTATTGAGTATGAACCTGTTTACATATCCTAACAATTGTTTTTTGTCCGACCATGGCATTCTCTGATTGAACAAGAGATCGCAGAGATGAAATCTTTACCGACTTGGGTCAATTTGAGAAAGATCCCATTACAAATGTGGAATGCAAAGGAAATTTCTAAAATTGCAAGTGTAATTGGGAAGCCGATTATTATGGATAAGCTCACGGCTACTAGGGCTAGAATGAGTTTTGCTAGGGTGTTGGTGGAGATTACTGTGGATTGTGAGTATCCTTCTTCTGTTCCTGTTTATTATGAAGGGAAGCATGTGGTAGATGTGGAGGTGGAGTATCCATGGAAACCACCAAAATGCTCTGAATGTAACTGCTTTGATCATGTTTCTGCTAAGTGCCCTTGGGCTAAACCTACAGAAACTCCTGTGGTGACTGAGAAGACTAATGAGAAGGGTATATCACAGACTTGGATTGTAAAAGGTTTAAGGAAGTCTACTACAAAGCTTAATGTGGAAACTTCTTAAAGTACTAGTTCTCCTTTGGAGCAAGAAACTATGGATGCAGGTGGCATCTCCCCTAGTGGTGATAATGAAAATGTCTTCATGGAGATTGTGAATTGTTCTGATGTTCCTATTACTAATAAATTTGATGTTCTTCTTGAGGAAAATAGTGGATTTCAGGTTTTAAATGGAGTTATACCTGGAGGAGGGGTGTTGCCTAGTACTATCTCAACTTTAGTGAATAAACTAAATAACTCTGCTGCTGGTACTAGTATTGAAGGTAAAAAAGTGTCTCTTCAAGTGGTGTTACTAGAAAATTCCTTTCAAAAGGAGGTAATGTTTCATCTTCATCTAGTTTAGGCCTTAAAGGGGATGACCTTAAGAAATCTAGGCATGTTAAGAGGCCACTCCAAATTTTAAATGATGTTTAAATTAGGCTGCTGGAATATTAGAGGTCTAAATGATCCTCTAAAGCAGCAAGAAGTAAGTAGGTTTATTAAGAATAATAAGTTGTCCATGGTTGAAGTTGTTGAGACACATGTTCAATCTCAAAATAAGGACACTATTAGAAAATCTATTAATAGGAGTTGGTGTTTTATTGATAATTATTTGAATAATAACTCGGGGAGAATTTGGGTTGGATGGAATCCCCTTGATTTAACTGTCTCTGTGTTGCACATTGCTTCTCAAGCTATTTTTCTTGATATCACTACTAGTAGGAACCACAGATTTGCTGTTACTTTTGTTGTGAGCTTTTTCTAATAGTTGTGAGCTTCCATGGTTGGTGTTAGGGGATTTTAATGAAATATTAAACTCTAATGAAAGAATTGGTGGTTTACGCACTAATGCTTCTTCTATGAATTATTTCATCAACTGTGTGAATGACTGCTCGCTGTTTGATCTTCCTTCTAGTGTGATTTCTTTACTTGGTCAAAAAAACAAATTTGTTTAGGAAGGATCCTTTCCAAAATTAATAGAGAATTAGTTAATATTGAATGGGTCACCTAATTTAATGCTTCTAAGGCTGAATTTCTTGCTCCTGGGATTTCTGATCATTCGCCTGTGGTTGTTTCTGTGTATGAAGAAAGGCAGCATGGCCCTCCTCCCTTCGATTTTTTAATTACTTAACTGAAGAACCATATTTTATGAATATTGTTAGAGAGGTTTGTAAAGAAAAAGTTAAGGGCAACCACATGTTTATTCTTGTCTCTAAACTTAAGAAGGTGAAGAGAAGATTAATTGATCTAAGGAAGGAGAAGTTTGCTAATATTTCTAAATCAGTGATTGAGGCTAAAAAGATGATGGTCAGTGCTCAAGATGCAGTTCAACTTCACCCTTTGGATCAACATGTTGCTACTGTGGAGAAGAGGGCAGTTTGTTATTATGCTAAAATGGCTAGACATGAAGAATCTATGCTTAAGGAAAAAATCTAGGGTGCAATGGATGGAATTGGGTGACTCAAATAACCATTTTTTCCATAGTACTTTAAAAGAAATGAGATGTGGAAATAACATTCTCACTTTGAAGGATAACCTTGGCCAGACTCTTGAAGATGATAAGGAGATTGTTGTAGAGTGTACCAATTATTTCTTTTGTTTATTCATGTGTAATGGCTTCAGTGTTTCAAACTTGATGGATTATGACTTCTTACAGTTTACTAATGTTATTGGTGATGATGATAGAGCTGGTCTTAGTGCTCCAATTTTAAGATATGAGATAGTTTATGCTTTATCTTGTATTGGCTCTAATAAGGCCCCGGGCCCAGATGGCTTTACAAGTCACTTTTTCAAAACTTGTTGGTCCATAATTAAAGGAGATTTTGTCAAGGCTATACGGAACTTTTTCATCTCAGGCAAACTTAGTGAGGTAAATAGTACTTTTTTGACTTTGGTTCCTAAGGTTGACAACCCTAATACTATTGCTGATTTTCGCCCCATTTCTTGTTGTACTGTTAGATATAAATGCATTACAAAAATCCTAGTAGTAAGAATGAAAAAGGTGTTAAAAGATCTTGTTAGCATGAACCAATCTGCTTTTATTTCCGGCAGATCTATTCAAGATAATATTTTACTTGCCCATGAAATAATTAGGAATTATTATAGAAGTAATGGTGCCCCTAGATGCTCCTTAAAGATTGATATTCGAAAAGCTTACGATGCTGTTAGCTAGGAAGCCATTGTTATGTGCCTTACAAGGATGGGATTTCCTGATCAGTTTACTCCTTGGGTGTTTACATGTATTTCTACTGCGAAGTTCTTTGTACTAGCAAATGGTTTTCCATATGGTTATTTCTCTTCAAGTAGGGGTCTTCGGCAAGGTTGCCCTCTCTCCCCATACTTATTTGTTATTGTTATGGAGATTCTCAGTCTTTCTTTGCGGCACCAAGTTACGTTGGGTAAATTGACACAACTTACACATTTATGTTTTGTTGATGATGTTTTGGTTTTCTTCAAAGGTTCTTTGAAAGCTGCTTCTTCTCTTAAATCTGCCTTGGAGGATTTTAGTAAGATTTCTGGGCTGGAATTAAATATCAACAAGACTTCACTTTTTTCCTCATCTGTTGATAGTTGTGTGTTGGATCAGATTTTGCAGTGTCTGGGATGTAGTAAAGGGGATTTACCAGTGAGGTATTTGGGAGTCCCTCTCCTCTCTTCTAGATTATCTTACCAAGAATGTTTGCCTTTGATTTCTAAAGTCACTAAAAGAGAAAAATCTTGGAAATACAAGCATTTGTCTGATGCTGGTAGACTTTTGTTGATTAAGATAGTGCTTGCTGGTATGATTTTCTATTAGTTGTCTTGTTTTATTTTACCTAAAAGAGCTATTAATGAGCTGAAATCTATTTGTAAGAAATTTCTTTGGGATGGCACAGAAATGGGGAAAAAATATCATCATATTAAGTGGGATGTTGTTTGCAGTCCTTATAATGAAGGGGGTTTAGGAGTGAGAGATGTGGAAATCACAAATGCTGCAACTAACTTAAGACATATGTGGGACTTGGTTAGTGGTAAGACTATAATCTGGACTGAATGGATTCACCTAAATATTATCAACAATAGAGATTTTTGGTCACTTAATGTTCCCCATGATACTTCTTGGTGCTGGAGGAGGATTCTATAGCATAGAACTGTGGCTAAGAACTTATTCATGCATATTATTGGAAATTGAGAGAGCACTAAGTTTCTAACTGATCAATGGCACCCTAATGGTATTCTAGTTGATTGGGTCAGTAAGGATATAATAGATGAGATTTGTTATAGCTCAGACTGTAAAGTGGCAGATTTTCTGGATAGTGAAGAATAGTACTTTCCTGAGGCTATGGAGGATGATCTGCAACAAACTATCTCTCAGCTTAAGGAGGCAGATTTTGATTTATCTGTGGCTGATATGGTTGTGTGGAAGCCTAGTATTTCAGGGGAGTTTACAATGAAAGCTACTTATAAGGATCTGGCAGGTGAAAAGAATGATGTTCTGTGGAAGAGCCTTGTTTGGTTTAAAAACCATGTGCCAAGGCATTCCTTTATCACTTGGTTGTGCTTACATGGTAGATTGAAAACCAGAGATGAAATGGTAAAATGGGGTTTATTATCAGTTGCTACTTGTGCTTTATGTGAAGAAGGCCCTGAAACTGAAGAACACCTTTTTCATTCTTGTACTTATTCTGCTGGAATATGGCTGGGTTATTGCTTAAACTGGGTATTTTTAGAACCATGTGCGGGAGTTGGAGTGAGGAACTTAACTGGTGTGTTCAAGCTTTTGGTGGTCAGACTCTAATTTCCAGAGTAAAGAAATTGGTGTTTAATAGCTATATTTATCACTTGTGGAGAGAAAAGAATAGTAGAATATTTGCTGGAAAATTCTCTTCTACTGATCAAGTGGGTTTCTTGATTCTGGAGGATGTTAGAGTTAGAGTTGGTTCTATTCATTGCAAGGATTAGGAAAACTCTTATTCTAGAAGTTTTATGGATAGACTTAAAATTAGCTGCCAGTTTGTACCTCCTTCTATTACTACTTACTTCTCTTGGCTGTTTCCAGACCCAGACTTAATCATGGTGAATACAGATGGGTCAAGAAAGGACCATTCAGGTGGATGGGGAGCTATTTTAAGGAACAGCTCAGGTACAGTCTTAGCTGCTACAAAAGGAGGTGGTCCTCCTATGTCTGTCAATGCTCATGAGCTGCAGGGAGTGGAGTTAGGTTTAAATCTTGCCATCGTGAAAGGTCTAAAGAGAATTCACTTGGCTATGGATTCAATGTACATCTACAATCTGATGATTTATAAAAACTGCTGGCCTCCATGGAGTTTGATCCATATCTGGCGCAGGGTGGGAAAGCTGAGAGCTTTTTTCGAGGTTTAAAAATTTCGCATGTTTTTCGTGAAGCTAATAGAGCATCTGACACTCTAGCTAGCTATCACCCTTCTGCTAAATGGATTAATGTCAGTGAGGAAGAGTTCTCTCTTGAGCTCTGTGATATTATTAGAGAGGATAAGGGAGGGGAAGTTGTACCTTCGTAGATAAGTTGTTGGTTTTTTTATTTTTTTTTATTTTTTTTTGTGTTTGACTTTTTTTGTTGCAGGGGGGTCCCTTTAACCCCAGCTGATTGATCAAAACAAAAAAAAATAGAGTATGCCGGCAGCAATTGAATATGGGAGCTAAAGCCTAAAGGAACCGCTCCAAAAGATGGGTACCCCTTTAGTAAAAGAAGGTCAATTAATAGTGGAGTAAAAGGCATCAGAAGTGCACATATCACTACGGGAAAAATAGTAATCTACAACTGTAGATTGACCACTCTTATTTTTAAAGTTATAAAAGGTGGCATGTTTTACAACTTTTTCCATACAAAAAGTTATCAAAGTAAAAAACGTCAAACTCTTAGGACCAAAGAGTAGTGACGAGAATCAAAACCACAACGTTTTGTGTGAAAACAGTGTCAAAGAGAAGTGACCACTTTTAGACTTTACAACTCGTATCTTAAAGGTAGTGAATAATTGTATAACAACATTCATAAGGGTTGTTGAAGATTAAAAAAGAAAAATTGATTTTGAAAATAAGAAAATGGGGCACAAGTGAGAGTCGAACTTGAGCATCCTCTGTCCAAGTCTGGGATTCCAACCATCCTTCCACATTTACATGTCTGATTATATATTACATCTTTTTTTTTTTTTAAAGTGATAAGGAAAAAAATGTTAAGGAAAAAAAAATAAATGGACGGTTATGATGTAAATGGATGGTTATGATGGGAGATTAAAAAGGTTATGATGTAAATGGATGGTTATGATGGGAGATTGAAAAGATAAGAATAAAAAGATAAATAGCCCTCCTACAACCCCCTTCCACAACATTTAAAAGAGTAGTCGTAGAGTATAAACATTTCTGCTAATTTTTTTTCACTTCTACTAAATTTGATTCACTTCTGCAAAAAAATCTCTCTTCTGCTAACATTTTCTCACTTCTGCTAAAAATTATTTTGGTCTCCGTGCTAAATTTTTCTCACTTCTGCTAAAAACTACTTTATCTAACACCCCCCACTAAATTCTAGAAATTTAGACCTTTTGAGATTGGGTAGAATATCCAAAAGAGGGTTTGTTTAAGGTTTCAGAGAATATTCTGATGGAATCTTACCTGTAAAGGGTTCATCTTTACGAGTTTCTATGATATATCCTGCTAAATTTTGAGTGAGAACCACTTCGGACACTGAGGGTTCATAGTTCGTATGCCCTTGAACCACATTTGACGCTAGAAATGACACATGAGCTCCACGTACCCTTACTAGTTTCTATGATATATCATGCTAAATTTGGAGTGAAAACCACTTCGGACGCTGAAGGTTCATGGTATGTATGCCCTTGAACCACATTTGAAGATAGAAATGACACATGAGCTCCACCTTTACGAGTTTCTATGATATATATATCCTGCTAAATTTGGAGTTAGAACCACTTCGGACACTGAGGGTTCATGGTTCGTATGTCGTTAAGCCACATTTGAAGCTATAAGTGACACATGACCTATGAATGGTTGGATTCGTCGTTCTTACAAAGTTTCCAACTTATAGTAGTCAACTCACGGCCAGGTTTCGAGCGTTCGGAGCTACTTTCTTTCTCGTAGTCGCCAGAAAAGGTTTTTTTTTAGGTTTCGTAGAATATTCTGATGGAATCTTACCTGTAAATGGTCGTATTCATCGTTCTTACGAAGTTTCTGACTTATATTAGTCCACTCCAGGCCAGGTTTGGAGCTCGGAGCTACTTTCTTTCCCGAAGTCGCCAGAAAAGGGTTTGTTTAAGGTTTCTGAGAATATTCCGATGGAATCTTACATATGAATGGTTGGATTCATCATTCTTATGAAGTTTCCGACTTATAGTTGTCCATTTCTGCCCAGGTTTCGAGATCATAGACACTTTCTTTCTCGTAGTCGCCAGAAAAAGGTTTATTTAAGGTTTCAGAGAATATTATGATGGAATCTTACCTATGAATGGTTGGATTCAACGTTCTTACGAAGTTTCCGACTTATACTAGTCCACTCCCGGCCAGGTTTGGAGCTCGGAGCCACTTTCTTTATCACATTTGAAGTTCGAATCGACACTGAGTTATATAACATTTCCGATGGAATCTTATCCTCCCGGAGCTTCGTGGTTCATAGTTTTTTTTCTTTATTCCACATTTGAAGTTCGAATCGACACTGAGCTTCATATTTATCGATTTCGATGATTTATCATGCTAAGTTTGAAGTGAGAACCCTCCTGGAGCTTCTTGGTTCATAGTTTCTGTGTTGTTATACCACATTTGAAGTTCGAATCGACATTGAGATTCATATTTATCGATTTCGACGATGTATCATGTTAAGTTTGAAGTCATAACCCTCTCGGAGCTTTGTTGTTCATAGTTTGTATGCCGTTATACCGAATTTGAAGTTCGAATGGACAATGAGCTTCATATTTACCGATTTCGATGATGTATCATGCTAAGTTTGAAGTCAGAACCTTCCCGGAGCTTCGTGGTTCATAGTTTGTTTTCTGTTATACCACATTTGAAGTTCGAATCGACACTGAGCTTCATATTTATCGATTTCGATGATGTATCATGCTAAGTTTGAAGTTATAACCCTCCCGGAGCTTCGTTGTTCATAGTTTGTATGCCGTTATACTGAATTTGAAGTTCGAATGGACAATGAGCTTCAATGCTTCATATTTATCGATTTCGATGATGTATCATGCTAAGTTTGAAGTCAGAACCCTCTTGGAGCTTCGTGGTTCATAGTTTGTTTGCCATTATACCACATTTGAAGTTAGAATCAACGCTAAGCTTTATATTTATCGATTTCGATGATGTATCCTGCTAAGTTTGAAGTCAGAACCTTCTCAGAACTTCGTGGTTCATAGTTTGTTTGTCTTGATACTGAATTTGAAGTTCGAATCGACACTGAGCTTCATATTTATCGATTTCGATGATGTATCAAGCTAAGTTTGAAGTCAGAACCCTCCCAGAGCTTCGTGGTTCATAGTTTGTTTGTCTTTATAATGAATTTGAAGTTCGAATCGACATTGAGCTTCATATTTATCGATTTCGATGATGTATCATGCTAAGTTTGAAGTCAGAACCCTTCCGGAGCTTCATATTTGTCGATTTCGATGATGTATCATATACTAAAGCTAATTCATGACTTGTATGACTAGTCGAAATTACTTCATGACCTATGTGACTAGTCGAAATTCAACCCGGAAGCACAAAAGCACAAAGAGAAAACACAAAGAAAACACACTTTCCTTGATCCGTATGACAATCTTAAATCAAATCTTTGTCGTCCAAAGATTTTCATAATCCGTATGAGCCCACCTTATCACCGTCCAAATTATTTTACATAAAATCAAAGTTTTTTTTTTCTCATTTCTCATCACTCCATTTCCTCTCATCTCTTTATCTTCCGCCTCTTCAAACTATTTTGTTTTCCTTTCTTTTCCGTTCACTGAAAACCTAATCTGCTAGATCGGGTTTGATTTTCATCTCTTTTTTTTTTTGGGTTCAAGTTCTAGAGAAAGATGATGATGATGAGTTTCAAGAGAAACTTTGTTCCTGATTTTGATGGTGGTAGTGGTTGTGGACGTAGAGAGCAGAGATGATTGCGGATGTAGAGAGCAGATAGATGCCGAGAATTGAAGGGGTTTTGTTTGATTCGAACCACTGATGGTGGTTGTTAGGGTTTTGGTTCAAATCTGGATCTGTGTTGCAACCAATAAATAAGAAGGGGATTTTGCTGTTTTAGATGGCAGAATATGACTGAATCGGGTGTTTACGAATTGGAAGAATAACAGTTCATCAGTACACAAGCAGAGAAAGACATGGGATTTTGTTACTGTGAACCTAGCCATGGAAACCTGATGATCATGTTGATGTTGAAGCTTGGTTTTGTAAACCTGGTAATAATATCTCTTACTCAATCTTCTTCTTATCTTAGAAATTGACTGAAACCCTTAATTTATTTCTCAATTTCTTGTTATTATCTATTCATGTCTCAGATTGTAAGCATCCAAAGACTGCAGAAGATTTTCGTAGATCTTATCCTAATTCAAAGGTTTGATTTCTTTATCAAAGATTAATTGTTTAGTTCTCTCACTCAGTATGAAGAGATTTTTTTTTTTTTATTGATTTCATTTTCTTTTTTTACATCTTCAGGCCAAGTTTATTAGAGCGCTCAGTAGCTAGTATTTCTGAGCAATTGCTGCTGAGAGATAGGAACTGCAGGTACTATAAGAAACCATAAATTTGTTCTGCATTCTCGTAATTTTAATTTAAAGGAAGAGATTGAGAGTTCTGAATGGTGGGTTTGTGTATGAATTCGTGTTTGCAGGGGATTAGAGAGCTCATACGACGGTAGAATGGGTTAATTCTCTGTTATCAGCAAAACGCACACCAAGTGCTTGTGTAAAGGCCTGAACGAGGGTTCGTATGGATAGCAGGAGTATGCAATATTGCAGGGATTTGGTTGAATCCTGTACACCTTTAGAACTACTCTAGTGACACATCAGGAATCATTGGAGGCCAAGGTTAACGAAACCAAGGCAATGGTTAAGATTCAATTAAAGAAGGTGCTTTGTAAGGGTGTTGCTGTTGGTAACCTCGGAATGGAGGACAAGCAGATCTTCCAGAACGTCCAGCTTAGTGTCAATTTCCTAGTATCATTGCTCAAGAAGAATTGGCAAAATGTGAGTTTTCGTATCTTAAGATCCATGAAGCATGTTTTCAGTCTAGTTGGTACTGAATGTTTTGATGCTTAGATCCTCTTGTCGTTGGTTTCGTCATGTAATTTTGGAAGAAGACAGTGTATGGAAATGCACTTAATTGTTTACGTGATCTTTAAGTTCCTCCGTTTCGCCAACAAGTCTCCTCTAAATGGACCCAATTCCGCATTTGGTAAATTTGACTCAATCCCTTACTTGTGTGTATGTAAGTTAATCGAAAATTTAGTTTCTACTGAACTTTGTTGTTCTGGTTATGTATATTTCATACTGGAGTCATTCTTATCTGTTTAGGGGAAAGTCAACGTAACCTTGGAGTTGAAATTGGAAGTGCTGATGGCTATGATGATGGAGGAGAAAGACAAGGATCTACAGATAGATTGCATTTGGGTGGTCTTCAGCCAGCATGACCACCAATCCCAGGAACTGGAAGGGCAACCTGTTCAAATGGATACTGTTTCCATTATTGCCACATTCCCTGCTGAATTAAGAGAAGAGGTGCAGCCAATTGTTTGGATTTTTTGTGCATTTTGTATACATGTTTCTTTAGATCTTATTATTGCCACTATCTCCTGACTATAATTATGTGAATCACTTCCATCAGTTTTTATGTGGTTCGTAGTGTGCAATTTACACCTTTGTATACATGGTTCGGTTAAAGGAAAAGTTGAGTTTTTGTCCGGCTTTAGTACATGGTCCAAAATGTTACTGTACGTGATCGGAAATTCTCGCACTTATTGTACGTGATCGGAAAATCCAAGAATAACATTTTGGACTTTTAGCAACCGTTTTATACCTTTATTGTCCTCGAAAATAGACTTTTAGCAACTATATTGGTCAAACAAGGATTCATTGAGTCTCACAAACGTACCACGGACATACCGTTGACTATTCCAGTTGACTAACCCCAGTACTCGGGTGCACTCAAAAATTGTAATGTTGACCGTTGACTAAATAGTGTTGAGTGTTGTTGACCATGAACACGAGTCCAGTTGACAATATTTCGAACACACTATTAGAGCACTCCAAAAATTATTCTCACTGCATTCATCGTGCAGTCGTGTATAAGGACATGTGCGTCATTTTTTTGGGTCGTATTTTACCCTTTTGATCATATATGCTGATTTCAAAATTCAGTAGTAAGTTGACCATATACGCGGAATTGGGCGATTTCCTAAGGTCTTTTTCGGCAAAAATCTCTTATAGTTTTCGGTACTCTCAAACCCTTATTTCATGAACTAAGTGATATAAACTCAAAAATGCATCACTCCCATGGATATGTATTAGTTATTTAATCAAGAATTAGTTCCACTGTTCTTACCTATAATGGTGTTTTCTACTGGTTTCAACAGCGAATCCAGTTGTGTCAGTTAATAGAAAAACCAACTATGGAACTTGTAAGTTGACAATGAATAGGCTGATCAATATGCATGACCGGTGCCGGTGTCACCGTACTACAATGGTAAAGTTAGTATACCAGTGATCTGAGCTCAAAACTCGTCAGCACCAAATTCTTTACCAATCAACAAAATCAAATCAAATATGCCTGACCAAGCAATAGATGGCAATGATATCCCACGATCATGGGCTTCCAATATCCCAATTCTAAGCTTCCCATGTGGTTTCGTTTATTAAATGATCCTTCCAGTTTTGTAGCCAAATGAACTCCATGAAGTATTATACCTGGGAACGCAATTGCATGGTAAAGAACAAAAGGGAACAAGCCTTGATCTAAGGAGTACGTTTATCTTGTGCATTTCATTATTGTTGGGCTGTTTTACTACTGTAATCTCATTTTCGGGATTTTTATTGCCAGATGGAAGATTATCGCTGTTAGTGGTATGCCAATCTGAAAAAACCGGTAGATTGTACGGCAGGGCTAGATCTTGTGATTCAAATTCAACAAAAAAAAAGTTCACTTGGATTTGGACAAGCTTTCATCATTAAATTTACTATTGTACGGCACCCGATGAACTGTGATATCCTTATCTCTATTTAATGATGTCCGTACTATGTTATCCACCAGATAATTCATTCAGTCAGACACGTAAAAAAACAACAATACTGGCATAAGTTGAAGTCAATTGGGTTAGCATCAATACATCTACCATGATATGCTTTTCCATGCAGCAAACCTTAGATGTACAAATACTAACAAAGTTCAGTTGGGAGTAGCAGTTTCTCCCCCTTTATCAACATCGGTCAGCAAAATGAATGAATGAATGAAAACAAGAGTAATGCAAGTGTTGAGCATGAATGAATGAAAAATTATCAACATCGGTCAGCAAAATCAAACATTCTAATAATATATGTATTCTCTTTTTGTTCGACATAATTTCCGAATTTAGTGACACTCACAAGAAAAATTATAAGTTCATATTTCTTGAGTGCAACACATCCCAATTAAGTTACCTGATGAGTGCTTAATTTAAATGATTTTAGTGTCCATTCCATACTTGTTTTAGCTATATTCCATATTTGCATTACTCTTATTTTCTTTCTTGTTTATTTGTTTGGGAAAATAATCGTTTGGTCCTTTTTTAGGCGGTCCCAAGTCAGTTTAGTCCTTTGGGAAAACGCCTTTACTGTTTAGTCCATAATTATTTAAAAATATAAAAACAGACAAAAAGCCCCTTCCGTGTTCATTTTTACTTATTTTCTTGTAACAGTTCATTCTGTGTGATGAACCATCAAAGTTCATTCTTTCAAATGAACACCTAATAAAACCAAATTAAATCACATATGAATGAACTTCATTATTTCATTAAAATTCTACAAAATTTTTGTTATTAAGAACAAAAATCAGAGTTCATTTTTTCAAATGAACACACAACAAAAACTCCACTATTATGAATAAAAACAAGAGTTCATTCTTTCAAATGAACTCCTAATAAAACCTATATGAAAACCGAGTTCATTTGAAACCTAATAAAAACCTATATGAAAATCGAGTTCATTCTTTCAAATGAACTCCTAATAAAAACCTATATGAAAACCGAGTTCATTCTTCCAAATGAACTCCTAATAAAAACTATATGAAAACCGAGTTCATTCTTTCAAATGAACTCCTAATAAAAACCTATATGAAAACCGAGTTCATTCTTTCAAATGAACTCCTAATAAAAAACCGAGTTCATTCTTTCAAATGAACTCCTAATAAAACCTGTATGAAAACCGAGTTCATTCTTTCAAATGAACTCCTAATAAAACCTATATGAAAACCGAGTTCATTCTTTCAAATGAACTCCTAAAAAAACCTATTGTAGAAAACAGAGTTCATTTTCCAAAATGAATACACAACAAAAATTCGTAAAAAGATAGAGTTCATTCGTAAAAAAAATATATTTCTAAATCATCAAATTTTATTACTCCAAATATTTCAAAATACACAAAAATTTAGCCAAGATATTTTCAAGGCTAATTATTACAAAAGAAAGCTAAAAAGAAAAACATAGAGAGATGCTTTCACTAATGTGTACTTTAAACAAATCTGAAGTACAGATCATCCTCATTCTCCATTCTTCCAAGAAATTGTGGCTTGTCATCATAATATTGGACCACTCCTCTATTTAATAGGACACCCTTCTTTGCCATCTTGTCTGCAGAGAAGTTTGTTTCTCTGTATGACAGTATGAGTGTTTCAAACTGATAGATGGAATCATTTTCTTTATCCTCTCCCATCTACTTCTTACAATCCACGGTACCTTGTTTTTTGAGAAAGCAACTTTGACTGCATTTGAATCCACCTGAAAACATACCTCCAGAAAATGTTTGCTCACATCCCATTCTCCTGCAACAATAAGAGCCATTACTTCTGCTAAGTAATTTGTTGTTATTCCCAATCCACCTGAAGCAGCTCCAATAATGTACCTGTACTGTTTCTTGCAACAAATCCCAGACCTGCCACTCCTGGATTACCTTTAGATGCTCCATCACAACATATTAATATTTGGTTTAGCACTGGAAGATTAAAGAAACATTGCTTCACTCTTGTAACTTTAGTTCTAACTCCTGAGATGCCAAAAAATAAGAGTACCTGTAGATCATACATTGTTCCCCACTTCTCTCCCTTCATTCTTGCACTGCATTCACCTGTAACTCTTATAATTCTTTTTTTAAACTTTTCCACATCTTGTGCCAGAGCTTCATAAATTACAGAGTTTCTTGTAAACCAGAGTTCCACCATAGTGGTTAATGCACTGTTGTACCAAACTTCCTTTATAGCTGAGCTTTTTCCTTTGGCCACATCCATTACATCCTCAAAACATTTTGGAGTAATGCAGTGAAATACTCCACTCAACCAATGCCATATTTGCGCACTAAAAGTACAGTACCAAAGAATATGATCCATTGTGTCCTGATTATTGCCACATAGATAACACTTAGATACTGTTGAGAATCCTTTTTCCTGACTGCCTCCTCTGTTGCACATGCACCTCTTAAAATCTTCCATAAGTTGCTTGATGTATATGGATGAACACAAGGACTCCACATCTGCTTAGCCCATTTCACAATTGCATATTTTTTCCTTATCACTTGAGCTGCACAAGCCACTGAAAATTTTCCTGTCATATTCTGGGTCCACACCTTTTTATCCTTTCCATACAGCAAAACTGGCAATTCTCTTACATTAAAATATGCCAGTAGTGGAGCTGGAATTTTCCATTCACCATCATGAATAAGATCTTTCACTTTGAGATCAACATGTTGTATTACATATTCATCCTTAGCATATCTATCTATTAAGGCATAATCCTTAATCCATTTGTCCTTCCACACTGATATCCTTTGACCATCTCCCACAATCCATCTACTGCCTTCATTCGTTTCAGATATGATGCATTTAATTCCTGGCCAGATAGAAGATTGTTTATAGTATTAATCCACTCACCATTTTTATCTTTGTATTTAGCCCTCATAAACAGAGTCCATTCTTCATCTTCATTTTCTATATTCCATAGTAGGTTCATAAGTAAAGCCTTGTTCATGACTTCTAATCTTCTTAGTCCCAAACCTCCCTCCTCCACTTGAGCATTTACCTCATCCCATTTAACTGTAATTAGTTTCTTCACAGTTGGATCTCCTGACCACAAGAAGTTTCTGATAATTCTCTCACAAGTTTGGATAACTGACTTTGGCCATTTATACACTGCCATAGTGTATATTGGCATACTGCATAAAACATGTTTTACTAAAGTCAATCTTGCTGAGAATGCTAATAACTTACCCATCCAACCAGCTAACATTTTTTGCATCATCTCAACCATCCCCCACACTTGTTGTGTTTTTACTCTTCCAGGATTAAGAGTAACTCTCAAATACTTTTATGGAAAGCAAGAAAGATCCATTTGTAAGAAATTAGCAATTCCTTGTTTTCTTGTTTCTGAAACTCCCCCCACAAAGCATTTACTCTTGACTTTGTTAATTTCTTGACCAGAATTGTTTTGGTACTGCATTAATAAAGCTATCAAATTCTCCAGAGTCTTTTTATTACCATTGCAAAATATGAAGATGTAATCAGCAAACATTAAATGAGTTGGCTGACAACCACCTTTGCAAACCATTGTTTGAATTTTTCCTTGCTGCACCAATTTGGTAATGTTTCTGCTCAAAACTTCCTCAGCTAGCACAAAAAAGATTGGTGAAAGGGGATCACCCTGTCTTAATCCTCTCCCTACATCAAAAAAACCACAAGGACCACCACTTACAAGAACTGATATCCAAGATGATTCAAATATCTTCTTTATCTACTGAATACCAAGTTCTGAGAAACCAAATCTTCTCATCACTTAAAACAGAAAGTTCCAGCTCAAAGAATCATATGCCTGTTGATGAGATTTTTAATTGTGGTTGTAGTAAAAAGGATTCGAACTCTAAGACTTGTGAAGATTTTCGATTTCAGACTTAAATAAAACTAAAAATAAGAAGAAAACTTAATTCAAAATTTGATTTCAAGATATTAAAATAGACCAAGGCTCCGGATTCCACTATTCCTTCTAGTTGATTGGTTTACAATGATATTTATGAAATTATTATTAAGCTCTTTTTCTCATTAATTCACTTTTAATCTATAAGGTGTCCAAATATTAAATTGTAATCCCTAAGCATGAATTATCAAAGAATTGATTCTAAGCATAACACATCGAATTGATTCACAACTAATTAAGAAAACCAATTTTATCTTTATTTATGTTGATCCTATTGAATTAAATAAAATAAATAATTAAAGAAATTGTAAAAAGAATTTACCAATCAAACATGAGTGAATAGTTTCCTCCTTCGCCTTGGTTGCGCGAGAATTAGCTCATCATAGTGGATGCACGATCAAAATATTGTTTCATTGCTCAAAAGGTGTTCACAAATGATGAAATGGAGAAAAACTATTAAAAACCGGGTTTGTAACAATTATATGTGTTACAAACCGAACTGTTATAGAGATCGATAAATATAAACTGTCACTGACACTGTAGCATAAACGACTGTCGCATGTGCGTCTTATGTTCTTCGTGTTCTTCACTACACCAGCAGAAACAATTTTCCTGGTACTCGATTTTACGCCTCTGTAGCCTCCCAAACTCTTGACCCCCCCTTCTATATGACCCAACCAATCTATTTATATCAAAAAGACCAATTAAATCTCTCCAAAATCTTCCAAAATCTCTTCCTTTCTCTCACGGCAAAGTTGCGGCAATTTCTTGTTTTAGAATTTCTACGCGTTTCTGAGCTTTCCTTTTGATTCTAAACTCTTCCTTAGATAGATACAAATCTTTGGGAAGGTTTATAGTACTTTAATCTCTCTAAAATTTCCTAAAACGGGTCACACACTTGACTTTCCATATTTTGTTGTTGTGATAAAAATCTGTCGATTGATCCCAGTTTAATTGATTTCAACATCCATATTAGATTCCTAGACCCATAAGGAGTTTATCCTATGAAAATCATAGGTTTAGTCGACCTCAAACTCCTCAAAATCACAATCACCAAAACTGCCAGGAATGTTTTTTTATTTTCCTGCCCAAATTCAGAATTTGAATGTGAAGGGGAAAGGTTACCCCTTATCCAAAACTGCTGGAGTCCGCATAACACTCGTCCCTTGGGTGCCTTTAGTAATTTTTTTGGGATGTTTTCAACACTTTTTTCGGGGTTCCTCCAGGGTGCCTCTGGGGTGTCTCCAACATACTTCTGGGGTGCTTCTGGTACGTTATCTACGGAGGTTCAAATGCCATATTTTGAGCCAATTTCGCCGCAAAAGCTTATTTTTCCAAAAACACCTACAAATACATAAAATAACCAAATAAGTACAAAATCGAGCACTAATAATATATACAATTGAGATATATTAGACACATAAATGCGTCTATCACCTGTGTAATATCAATTTTGAGCCCAACATTTCCTCCCCTCCTTTTAATCTCAAGTTCATTCACTAATTCAGAAGCTAATACAATATTTTCATGTATATTTCTCCCCTTTATAAACGCACCTTGTTTCTCTGAAATCAATGTACCAATTCTATCTGTAATAATTCTAGTAATGATTTTGAAATTAAAGTTTGCAGGACCAATTGGTCTAAAGTGCTCTGCTCTCTTGGCCCCTTGGACTTTAGGAAGTAGAAACAAAAAAATAGAATTAAATCCTATGGGTATAAATCTGTTGCTTCAGCAATATTGTATAGCCTCTACCAATTCCCTTCCAATCACCTCCCAAGCAAATTTATAGAAACTCCCAGGAAATCCATCTGGTCCAGGTGCACTATTTGCATTCATCCCAAACACTGAATTTTTTATTTCTTCTTGAAAAGGAATAACATCAAGCAAAATATTATCCTCTTCTGTTAAGATTTTAGGAATTACTTCAAACAAATCTTCATCAAATGCCACATTCCTTCTTTCAAACTTCTTCTTGTAATGAGACACTAAAATATTAGATATTTGATCTTGATCAGTTACTAAATTACCTTTTGTGTCTTCTACTCTGAGATGTTATTGAAAGTTTTCCTAATTCTTATAGTTGAGTGAAAAAATGCAGTATTAGCTCCACCTTCCTTAACTCATTGAATTCTTGATTTCACTCTCATTAACTCATTATATTGTTGAGAAGCTAAATCATGTTCACCTCTTGCAGTCACTAATTTATTTAATAATTCAATGTTCTCAGGATCTGCATCAGACTCCAAAATAGCATTTAGAACCTTCTCTTCTTTGATTTTGACTTTAATTCTAAGGTCCCCAAACACATCCCAATTCCATTTCTTTAAAATATTCTTCAACCTTTTGAGATTAAAAATAAAACCGAAAGATGGATTTCCATTGCATTCTTCATCCCATGAATCTTGAATAACTTTTAGAAATTCTGGATGAGTTGCCCACACTGGTTGGTATTTAGAAGGAATGTTTTTTGGTTTTGCAATATTAACTACTCCAACTAATAATGCTCCATGATCAGATGTTCCTCTAACATTCACTTTGTAGCTCCATCCTTCATACTTCTCCAGCCATTGTATGTTGAAGAAAGCTTTATCCAAATCACACAATATTCTTTTCTTACCCACTCTATTATTACACCAAGAAAAATGAATACCAGACTTGGGTGCTTGTACTAAATTACAAGATTCAAGACAATCTCTGAATTCCTGCATTGCAATTCTTAGTGGAGGTCTTCCACCTTTTTTTTCTTCACAAGTGAGTACCACATTAAAGTATCCTATCACCAACCATGGTAACTTTAACTCACTAATTTTATTTAGTTCTTCCCATAATGATCTTCTATCTATAGTAAGACAAGCAGCATGTATACCTGTAACCAATACTTCACCAACTTTAACTGTTATTGCTTGTCTTGTAATAGAAATCACTGAAGGAATAGATAATAAAGAATGCCAAAAAAGCCAAATGTTACCCTTTAGTGTGTTACTAGAATTGTGGATTACCTTTTGGTTCATACCTGGTAATTTTATTTGTTTCAAAATACTACTAGAAGCTTTTACTTTTGGTTCAGCAATCCAAAGTAAGGAAGGACTAAAATTATTCACTAAACTTCTAAGTTTATCTTTGGCTTGAGTTCTTCTCAAACCTATGATATTCCAGTACATGACTCTTATTGAGATTGAGAAGTTTGGAAGTTACCGGAACTCCCCACCACTGAATTTATTTTCACTGAATTATTTGCTTGCTTCCTTGTAGTCACATTAGGTATTCCTTTTACCAATTTTCCTTTAGTAGGTTTTGCAACTACTCTTGAAAAAGACTCCTGTTCATTCGTAAAAATGAACTGCAGCAGCATCATCTTCATCTTCTTCGTTGTCTTCAACAGCAGCAACAAACATCATCGTCTTTAACAGTAGCAACATCGTATTCATCGTCTTCATCATATTTATCGTTTTCATCATCTTTAATAACAGCAGCAAAACAAAATAATAATAAAAGAAACGCAAAAAACTTCATCGCCTTCATCATGTTCATCGACTTCAACATCATCATGCAACATCAGTACCAATAAAGAAGAAAAACCCTAAAAAACTCCATCGTTCATCATCTTCTTCAACAACAAATCTTTATAAAAAGTGTGTAAATCAATCACCGTCTTCAACAGCAGCAGATCTAGAAGTCTTCATCATCTTCGTTGTCTTCACACAGTAGCAGATCAAATCTTTCAATCAAGATTCATTATCTGCGAACAACAAAAAAACAGCAGCAAAAAAGGAAAAGAAAATAAGAAAATGGAGAGAAGAGAAACTAGATCTGAAATACAGAGGAGAGAGAAAGTAAATATGAGAATCAGATATTTTCTATTAAATTTTTGTATATATGTGGTCACCCTAGGACCAAACCATTATTTTCGAGGACCAAACAATAATATAAGGGTATTTCTGCCACTACAAGATGACAATTATATCATCCATGACGTCATCCTAGGACCAAACCATTATTTCTATGACCAAACTATAATTTATATTTTCAAAAAGGACCAAACTGATAGTTGACTAAGTCAACTGGACCAAACTCATCCTAATATATTATTTCTAGGACTTATTGGTATTTACTACTATTTATTTATTATAGGTGAATCAACTAAAAAGAAGTGAAAATTGTTACAAAATGCTTAAGAATGGAGTTTACAAACGAGGACCAAAAAGAATGTGTTCTAACCCACAATTTTGCACCACTATACAGGTACCTATGTCTTCCCGAATCACTGTCGAACAACGAAAATGCTGACCGGATAATTGACCAAATCTCAACTTTTATCTGTACCCCGGATTGCTTACTAGGCCCAAGAGTGATCTGAAATAATGAAAAGGAAAAAAAAAACTTCCATCTTCTTCTTTGTTTATGTCTTGATTTGCCCGGATTTGATCTGATTTTTCGGATCTTCCTGGCAGATCAAGGTTAGTCTTCCTAGTTTGTATAGTTTTTAATAAAACAAATTGTTGTTCCAACAATTTTTAGGGTTCTTTTTATATTTCTAATCAATCAGATGGCTTATGTATGCTATCTTGATTTCTCTTTGTATGTTTGTATAACAATTTCATATAGACTTCAAGGCGGTTCTAACGATTATTGCAATCGTTTCAAATACATCTTCGAGGACGAATTACATTGGATTGACGTAGATCTACATTACCATGAAGATCCATGGCTACCGGATGTGATCGTGTTTTCGATACACAATGCATATTACTCCTCTGTTATAGGAGCATCAAATCTCAAAGAAGAAGATAAACTTGTTCTCCATGAAGAACAACAATTCAAATGGTGGAATCAGAAACTTCACACCATCCCTCAAATAGCATCGATTTCCTCAATGAACTACATGAATTTATTACTTTTGTTGTATTTTAGAATACATAGAATTTGTATTTGTTCATGTATTTCAATTAAGATGTACTTGATTCTTATAAGAATTCTTAAAAATATATGAAATTGGGAGCATCTCCTCCTTGTTCCTTCAAAAACAAATAAAAAAAGATTTTTGTTATTGTGAAAGCTAAAACGTTTGGGGGAAAGCTGACTCCTAGTCCAACAGATCGGACTTATAGTCAACAAGGGCTGAAACATAACGGTTTTGTTGTTTCCTTTTGTATCGCTTTCCACCACCGTCACCCTCAAAGACCATCACCGGTGTCTAACAAGACCATCATGGCTCTCACCGTTAATTAATGTTTGCTCTCCAAACCAGATATCTAGTTGATTCTTTTTGTTCCTAATCTCTTCATATTTTGTTATCAGCTAATGTAAACCATCCTTAAGTACTCTCGGCTCAATTGATTAAAAAATATCTATTGATCTCCATCATAGTGTCTTTCCTTTTTATCAATTGGTATTTGTATCTATTTCAAGTGGTGTTTCTAGTAACGGTTGAGAAATTGTGGTGATAGTGGTTCTGCAATGGACAAGGCTAAAAAAATTGATGCCCTGAAGTAGATGCACATATCAAGATCATCCTATTAGACTTCACCATTAATTTAGGATAGCTTGGATGAACTTGTAAATATGAAAATAAAATGACAGTAGTATATGTAATCAATCAACATCTGTTAGCTATTTTAACGAAGTGGCGATTATGAATCATGTTAACAACAACCCGAGAAAAATCCTAGAGACTTTGAATCATGTTAACAACAACCCGAGAAATTCCAGCGATATCTCTTTCACTGGACTGACCTTTTGTTTTCACGGATTAGTTATAAAGATCGATGGATTGTTTTCCTAACTCGATTGGACTGCCATCAAAGTACGGATCCTGGTATCTACTCATGAAAGTTATCGCTCATTGTTATTTCTTTTACAATAACATTTGTGATTCATTATATATGAAATTGGCCAAAATCACCGGTTTACATCTGCTTTGAAGATTGGATGAAAATCCTTTTATCAAATCAAAACTCTTAAAGGTCACACAATATTTGGTCGAAGCTGGAAAGGTAAGTGTTCGAAAGAATTTTTAGTTTCACCCGTATTGACCCAAAATCAATATTATTTGACCATGGTCAGCTTTCCCAAATATATTTTGGCTTTCCCTATAACAAAAATCTAAAAAGATAACGAAAAACACACTAATCAATTTCACGTCACGTGCGGCCTTCGTGATAACGTTTCGGCGAACATTTGCATAAAAAGGGGTAAAGTTGGATAAAACCCCAATTTTCTGCTCAACAAATTACAAGAAATAATCAATAATGGAGATTTCTTCAATTAAGAGAGTCAGTCGAAAGGATTTAACAGATGATATTTGGTATGAAATCTTACTTCATCTTCCTCTTCATTCAATCTACACATTTAGGTGTGTTTCAAAGGTATGGTTTTCAATTCTCTCAAACCCTAATTTCATTAACAAATGGTATAAACTCAACAATTCATTACTCCCATGGGGATTTCTTCATAATGTTTATGAACCGAAGGGTTTAGATCCCAGATTAATAATACAGATTGCACATCTTGATTTGCATTCACAATTTATATCTGATCATCAAAATGGGTTTTCTTTTAAATTCTTGTATGAAGTAGATAGAGATATGTACCTTTTACTCTTTTAGGTTCAAGCAATGGTTTGGTTCTCTGTACAATAAGGTTATTATATCAGACTAGTTATTATGTATGTAATCCACTCACTCAAAAATGGGATATGCTTCCTCCACCACCAGAATTTTGTCGGGCTGTGTCTGGTTTCATTTGTAATGAATGTTTTTCAGAATCTGCAAGTTTTAAGGTTATCCGTGTACCAAAATTTGAAGATGCAATGAAAGAATTTAAGGTTGAAATATTTTCTTCGGATTTGGGTGAATGGAATGTTTATGATGTTTCATGTCCTGAAGATGTCACTTGGAAATTCTTCATTGCTGACAATTATGTTACTTATAATGGTGTTTTGTACTGGTTTCAAAAGCGAAATGATAAATTTTTATCTTTCAATGTTGATAAAAACGACAACCATGGAACTTGTAGCGTTGAATGTAGGTTGATTAATTTGCCTGACCGACTGATGAATGATGAGAAAAAGTATGCAAGTCGATGTCTAGGGGAATCAGAAGGATTGATCTGTTATACTATAGTCAAATATGCGGAGAGGAGTTTGACTTTGAGTGTTTGGGTGCTGGACGGAGACTGGTATGCGCTACACAAGGATATTAAAATCAATGAATGGTTAGCAGAAATCAAATCTCGGTTTATCGATGATGGGTCAGATGACGAGGATTTGATTAGAGAAACTGTGGTTGAAGGTTTCAGTCCAGTTGATAAAAATGTGGTTATACTTGGATTCGAAGATTGTGTTTGGGCATATAACGTCAAAACCAGGGTATATGAACAGCTCTGTCATCCTTCTTTCCTGCGTAACAATCTTCCCTCGGTTCCTCATTTGAGTACATTAGGATTTGTTTTAAAGCCAAGGCCAACTATACTTCCGCCAGTTTCTTGGAATGACGCATGAATTTTGGATGTTCAAATATGAATTTCGGATAATGAAGGAGCCCATTTCATAACTAAAGTTCTAACTAGTGTTCCTGTTTGCTTAATAAATCTTGAATATTTCTGTGGTTTCAGAGAAGTAAGATTGTTTCTCTCTTGGGATTGAAATGTGTTATGGACACTCTCTAGAGCAATGTAACTTCGTGTCATTGATATCATATTTGATTGCCAGACGAAATCAATAACAGGATAAATGGTGGTCTTCAATGCTTGGGATGTGGAGTTGCCAAGTATGGAGGAGAGAAGACTGATTGTTTTCAGCAGTTGCTTAGGGAATTTCTAAGTTAACTGTCAAGTCTTAGGTGATTATTCAAGTCTTTGGTGAGGATGAGAGATACTATTCAAGTCTTTGGTGATTGATCTAAGAAGAGGATGTTGACTATTCCATTGGAACAAGACATTCGATAAATGGACTTCCATTGCGTCGCTGTTATGTTTTAAATCTATCCAAAGAATTTTTCAATTGTATTTGGTGTTCAATATTCAGATTAAAAGGTATGATTTTCCTCATTAGCCTTATTATCTTTCTTTCCTTCGTGCACTCTCTGTTTTGGTCCCCCTGTTCAACCTTTCTTCCAAGCCAAAAATGCAATAACCATTTTTGTTGAATTGGGTGTGATTCAGGGTGTAGATTAGATATAAAGGGTTTCCCTTGGTCACTTAGGAACATCATATATATGCGCAGTATTCAAACAGTCTTCATCAGTCGTCAATTTGAATTTGTAGACTGTTCAGTTTATGAAGTATTAGTTAGTCAGGTACATTTCTGTGCACTTCACTACAGAGTTATTTTTAGAATGAAAAGTGACGAAACCTTGGAGATTCAGTTGAAAACATAATCTAGATGTTGGGTGACGTAAAAAGGAAAATGTGATCTTGACAAACCTTATATTTGGAGTTCAGTTACTCGATGAGATTCTCTCATTTGGAGTTTTAGGCGGCAGAAGCATGTAATTTTGCACTGCTTCTAAATGTCGTAGCGATAGTGGAGATGGTGGAATCATATATTGTCACTTGCATGTGATTTTATTTTTGGCATGTATCATGTTTTTACTTTTTAGCATGTTAGGGAGTATAACGCATCAAAATATTGACAGGCAGGGTATTAGGAATGCTATAGCTACACTGAGTGTATCTTTTGTCAGGGGAAAACACAACTTGCTGAAAGAATACTTACCTCCTTATCACTACTTTTCATTAGATAAATGCTCCAAACCAGATATTAAAAAGCAGGGTAACATCTTCTCCTTTTACCTGTTAGTTGTTTGCTTATGTATGTAAGTCAGACCTGATATGGTTGATTTCAGACAATTTGGGGGTATCCTTGAAGTTTTTTTCTCTGAGTTGTCATTTTGGCATTTCTCTATGTATAACAATGTAGTTATCTAGAAGGATGGACTGGAGGAATGAAAAATCTGAGCATGACAGTCAATACAATAAAAATAGCAGTCACCATCTTGGTGAAATGGTGAGTAACAAAGGCTGATCTGTTGTGCTAGAATTTAGAGAAACCATACTGTTTTGATAGTTGGTTGCTTCTGGTGGCTTGAAATGTGACGCACTTGCTAGGAGGACATAATGTGTGATACTTCTGCAGAAATAAACTATGTTATTTATCACCACTTGTCAGAGTCTAAGTTTTTGTCTCGCAACTGAGTTTTATGTTGTTGAGTCTGCGATGACTGATTTGCCAGTCTGGATTTCATTTAGCTGCTGCATTTTATACCCTCCAACTGAGCTGCTAAATTCTTTGCCAGTTAGTAATAATCTAAATCTTATTAGCTATGATTTGTGCTATTTTTTGTTATTTTTCTGACTTATTTTTACCTGGGAACACTTGTATTGTGAGTGTAATGAATCCGACGGTATATGCTACCGTTAGAGTGAGCATTGGTGTACTTTTGATGGACAAACCCATAAAGCTACCAGAACATTAGCCTCAAATTTACTATACCTTTAGATTTTATAAATAAAACACTGCCAAAGTTGTGAGATAGCGTGAAAATAACTACCCCAACAGATTCTTCCACATTTCTGATATGCACATTGTGGAACCTAAAGGGTTCATTGGGACTCCTGGAGGGTTGGTAATAAGTAGCAAGAATATCTGTTTGTTTTCTTTGATGAGGTAATTTTTACATGGATTGATGTATGGTTTTTACCCTTATCTCATTCAATGGAAAGTGCTCGTGATGGAATTGATGGGGTTTTGGCTGAATTTTCTTGTGGTATTGTCAAAGCTCGATTGCTGGAGAATCGGGTTTTTGGTGATGGTGATAAACACTGAAGAGTGAAGATGTATGGGTATTATATGTCTGTGATGGAATAGATAGATATATGGGTTATCTGTTATGAAGATTGAGATGGTTGCCGTAACGGCTGTGTGTAGGAATTGATAGAAGAGAAAGAGATGGGTCTGTTGGTAAATGTTAACTGCTGGAGTGATTGATATTGCTGTAGTAGAAGTTATGCATAGATGAATGCTAGGAATCATTGCAGGGAAGGAGTTAGGAATTGATGAGGCTCTACGCTGAAGGAGATAGGGTAAAGACCCGGTACCGGACCGGTACTGGAAGTACATGTACAACACCAGGTACAAATACAGGTACCGGTCCTCAAAAGGAGGTACCGGTCAACACCAAGTACAAGGACCGGTTCCATAAGAGAACCGGGCCGTACCGGACCATGTGCAGCCTTAGTTTCACCTGATAAGAAAATAGTTTTTTTAAAGATTTGATTCAAAAGAATCAGTATGTATGAGACAGTGCATAGATTTTATCATCATCTCAATATTTAGCAGATAGAAAAAGTAATGAAAGATGGTATAGTTTGATCGGTGATTAGGATTTGGTATAAATATTATGCCAGAGGTGATATTCTCATCTCAACTGGTAAAATTTCCATGCTCAAATAATTTAACAAGGACTGTTATTAGTAGGTGCTGAACTGAGATCATTCCAGATTTCTTCATCATCATCTGATAATTCAATCCAAGGTAGAAGGTTTCCCACCGCACCTCTTTGTGTTGGATTAAATTTGGGTTCTCAGTTTGATTCCAGAAGTATACTTACTAGATGACTGCTATAGCAGTAGGGGCCGACCACATTCAACCATCAAGTAAAATAAGAAAAAATACTCGACCAAAATTCCAACCATCCGAATTAATTTTAAGTAAGAAAAATTACTTAGCAAGTCGTGAAAATTATAAATTTTTGATCGAATTAAATTAAAAAAACATGTCACCTAAAGCGCTGGTAATACTTGATGTACATTTTTTGATCAAGTCGCATGCGTACCAAGTGTTCAAATTATAAGAGTTGAAGGTCATTTTTGTAAATTTCGGTCTTAATAGAAAATCAAACCTAACACTCGTTCTCATCAAATTTCTCACTTAATTTTCTTCTTCTTTTGTTTTCGACTTTATTTCATCTACCCGGGTTCAAAAAAGGAACAAATTAACTTAATCTTGGTCAGTGATGGGGTAAAGTGCAGGGATTTTAAGATGATTCGGGGATTTTAATTTTAAGTTATACGGTTCAAGATGATGAAGCTCAGTTGTATCAACTAGGTCTGTTTTTGATAGTCGGTTAAAGTTCAGAGAATATCAATTGAGGTTGAGGGTTGATGTGCTGCTGAAATTGAGGTATTTTTCATGTTAACGTCTGACTCGGTTACTGAGTCATACCAATTCATCCTGTTCTTCATCAGAAACTTATGCTGCTACTTGAAGGGTTTTGGATCAGAACTCAAAGTGAGATGATGGACTGCCGAAATTGGTTAAATTTTGATGATTTTAAGGCTAATGGCAGCCGAGGGTATTGATATTTTGGTTAAATTCGGTTGCTGGAAATTGAAATGATCTCTTAATTGAATGAGGGTTCTTTCATTGGTGGTACCCGTGAAATCTGGTTTATTCTTTGACAAATTTATTGACATGAAAAGCATTGATTTTGTTTTGTAATTTGAATTATTAATTCGAGATCTTAATTTTGAGTGCTTCTGGTAAAGAGAAGAAGAAATTAGATTTGAGAACAGTGGTGTTTGTGTAAGTGACCCGACCACAGAGTAGGTCCGATCCGACCCGAATTTCATCTTCTTCTCCACCCGACAGACAACTGAAGAACTCTGTTTTATTAATATGATGGTTTTTTTAAAGAATTTTGAACTCCAAATATGTTGGTTTGATTGTAGTTGATGGATAAATCTAATCAATTTGCTTGATTATCCCAAGATGAACCTTAATTTCACGAAATCAAAACCAATTTTAATTATTTTTGTGCAAAAAACGTGACAGACAAATGCAGTTTTAAGTGACCATATAGAAGGCCGACTGTTAGGAAATAAATTATAGAAACCCAGCATTCCAATTGATGTTAAACCGTGAATCACTAAACTTAATTCTGATTTTTCCCTGTACTCACTGATGAAGATCCTAAAAGATTTCACAATGGGATTTAAACGACGTTAAAGATTGAATGTTCAAATCTGAACAGAAATTAAAGGTGTTTCTACTGTTCTTATTTACTCGTGTATCAATTTGGATCTTTTAATATTATTTTGGCTGAAACTTAGAGGATAGGGGTTTTCTCTTCACTGTCTTCGGCGCATAATGTAAAGGGGGGGAATCCAAACATCCATCATCAGAATTACAGTTTTTGTCAGGTTCGTTTCTAGTTGACATTTCTACAAAATTAAATTTAAAGTGAAGTGAAGATCACCTTGAAATTAAATTGAAAGAAGACATAAATTAGATGTATGTCCCCTTTGCTCTGTTTCTGTTGTGTTGTATTCGTAGTTGATTTATCTGGTTTTGATCTTTTGTGATCTTTAGGCTCTGGCCTTTATTTTAGTTAGTGCCTTGTGTCTGGTGTTTTGGCTGTCGTTTTCCCATACCTCTTTTTGTGGTGACTCGCTTGTCTTATCAGGATTCGGCGAGACAGAATGGTTAATTTGTTGGCTAGAAAATCGGGATAACACACCTGACTTTGAGCATTTTGGTCTCTTTTGAAGGGCTGGTGTTTTCTGCACCAGGTGTTTCGCAATTTAGAGGCGTTTGATATGCTAGGTGGACTTAACACCTTGTAACAAGTTATATACTTTCACCTGGGAACACTTTGTACTCTTGATTCTTGTTTCAATTTGTTGGAATCACAATGTTTAATTCTGTGTTTTTCTTTAATTTTTGTTCTTGTTGAAGTTTGCATCTTTCATTTGTTTACAAGTAATCGATTTTACGCTCTACGTTTTTACTTTTCCCAATGAGTCAAATGTGATAAAGCATCAGCAGCATCACTTAAATTTCACCAGAATTGACACACAATAGTAAAAATTCAAGTTATGGTGATTTTTACAGTACTATGAGCATTTTGTTTCTGATTGTGTCAGCTGCTGCATCTTCTTTTGTTTTTAGTACGAACATATCTTGAAATCTTAAAACCTTATCTCCTTCAATTATTATTCACTCATAATTTTGTTTTCTTTTTATAGGTCAGTCCTTATCAGGATCCACCAGTCAGGTAATGAAATTAAATCTCTTATTTCACTAATACGCAAGTACTTTTCGAGCCCCACTTCTCTCGTAAATAGGCTGAGTTCCAAAATTGTATCACGAGATGTAAAGGATTTACTGATCCCATTCATATATATATATATTGTGGAACTATCCCTTCACACTCTTATTATCATATTTGGACATTATTTTTGTGAATAAAAACCAAACCGTAACGGATTTGAAGCTAATATTTTGAGGTTATGTTCTTCTTACTAAGTTCTACGTGCCTACAAAAAATGATCTCATTCCGAAATATAAAACCTCACAATCTACCGATCTTAATTTTGACGGCCAGAAATCCACAGGTTTTCAATGGCTCATTTTCAAAGTAGTAGATGATGGTGTTATACGGTCATTTTCGGCAGGAAAGTAGATCTATGTAATAGTAACATATCCCCAAAATATTAGATTCAAATCCGTTACGGTTTTGTTTTAGTTCGCAAAAATGACGTCCAACGTGTGAGATAGTGTGATAATAAAAATGTGAGGGGATCCCTCCTCATATATATATATATATATATATGCGCATGTTGGCGGTAGATGGAGAGATAGTTGGTTCTGGTAATCTGAGTAGCAAAACAGTGTTTAATTTTCGTGACCGTCATTCTCTGTTTCTAGCTGTAAAGTTATATATATTGTCATTTTCTGTGTTACCACATTCAGTTAAAGGTCATGTTAGGTGCTTGTCATTTTCTTACTACGTTCATTGAGCTCTTTCATGACATTGAATGAGGACAGCAGGAGTAGTGGTGGTAGGAAGAAAAGAGCCTAGCTACTTAAGTACTGCTACAGCTTCTAAGATTTCTTTAAGACATAAACATGGCTTTCATGAAAGTAATTCAGATGTTCGAGTTGCTTTGCTTTTTCTTATTCTTTGTTCTTAATTTGAGTACTGGGGGAGTAGGAGGATTGTCGGTGGTGCATAAGGTTGACGGAAGTGATGGTTCATTGACAGGGGAGAAATGCAATTTCCCTGCGGTTTTCAATTTTGGAGACTCAAACTCAGATACTGGAGCTATATCAGCAGCGTACGGTCAGATGCCTCCTCCTCCTATTGAACAAAATATCTCTGGAAAACCTTCTGGGAGGTTCTGCGATGGTCGTCTTATCATTGATTACATAGGTAAGTGGTATGACCGCTCTTCTTAAATTTTTAAATTCATTTAACCAAATTAAAAACAATGCGGTTGGGTTTCCACAGAATCAACGAGTCATTCTATGAAATGCTCATTGCCTGTACCGTTACAACTTAGGAATGAAATTTGTTGCTAATGTTGTCGGACATTTGAAATTTTGGTGAATGGTGGTGCAGCCACGGAGTTGGGTTTACCCTACTTGCGAGCATATTTAGACCCCCTTGGACCAGGTACGTTCAACAATGGAGCCAATTTTGCAACGGGAGGATCATCCATTGAAAAAGGCGGTTACAGTGTCTTCGATCTAGCTGTTCAGGTTTCACAATTCCGACAATTTAAATCCCGAATCATTGGCAGCTATAACTACACTGATCAGCAACAAGGTGAGCAAAAATTGTATCCCTACATCATTTTGACATTCTTAAATTTTTATAGTTCAGCCTTGCAATTAGTCCAACAGCTAGGGACCCTGAGCAGATATAAGAACCCAAACAAGCTGTTGATAATGATGTACAAAATGCATTCCGGATTATTAATTGGTCCCTGATCTAGTTTCGCAGCCATATTGATGGTTTCTATGTTCAGGTGGAGTCAATCTACCGAAACCAGAGGATTTCTCCAAAGCTCTGTACACATTTGATATTGGACAGAACGATATTTCGTTCGGACTTCAACATACATCAGAAAGGGAAACACGTGCTTCACTTCCTAGAATCCTTAATAAATTCTCTGAAGTTGTACAGGTTAGTAAGTAGCGCTTATAATAATACATGAAAAACTAGCTTACACCGTGTCATCAGTCTGTTGTTGAGAACGATTTAAGAGGCTAATTCATGTCCAGGTATCAACTTACTTTTTTTTTTCCCCTACAGCAACTGTACACTGATGGAGCTAGGATATTTTGGGTACACAACACAGGACCTGTTGGATGTTTACCTTACAGCAGCATTTATTATCCCAAGAAATCAGGTAATTTGGACAAGAATGGGTGTGTGATACCTATGAATGAGATAGCTCAAGAATTCAATAAGCAACTCAAGTCCAAGTTAGTCAAACTTAAGGCCAACCTCACACATGCAGCCTTCACATATGTTGATGCTTATTCAGCTAAGTACAACCTAATCAACTCTGCCGAGAGTCAAGGTAAGAAACTTCCAATCTAATTATGAGCCTCAACGTAGCACTCTACTTTAATCGGCAAAAATATCCCCGATTAATTGCTAGATGGTGTAGTGCTGTAGTTTATTTACAATGGTTGTTGGTTTTGATTGTTAGATATTAAATGTTTTGTACTGATAATGCTTGCAGGTTTTGTTGACCCTCTTCACTTTTGCTGCGGGAGCTATTACGGTGTTCATGTAAACTGTGGCGACAAGGTTGTTGTAAATGGGACGGTGTATGGCGAGCCTTGTCTTACTCCAGAGACACATATTAGTTGGGATGGTATACATTATTCAGAGGCAGCTAACCACTGGATTGCTAAGTTCATTATAAATGGTTCCATGTCAGACCCATCGATTCCGATCAATCAAGCTTGCCATGCACTTTAATGCTTAATTATCATCACGATATGTATTTTTCAACCAGTGTTTCATCATATCGTATAAGTAGTATGCCATGGTATATACTTGGGGAAAAAAAAAAGTATCCCATCTTATTTTGCAATTGAGATGGGTGTAATTCATTATCTGCTGTAGTGGGTTTCTTTAATCTATTAAAAGAAGTAGGTTTTACACAAGCTTTTACTTTTCCCAATGAGTTTAAAGCATCAGCATTCTGCAACATCAATTCCCAATGAAATGCTTGCTACCCAAGTGTGTATAGACTTGGTTACCAAGTTTACAACAGTATCTTGAATGCTATAAATCAGTCAAACTCTCACCAAAATAACACATTTACATTCAAGCTAGAAAAACAAATCATGGGTTCTTCATTTTCCTCTTCTAAACCAACAATTGAAAGACTTGGTCGTCAAAAGTGTTTAACAGAGGATGTATTGGTTGAGATATTTCTTCATCTTCCTCTTAAGTCCATCTTCAAGTTCAGGTGTGTCTCAAAATCATGGTTTTCAATTCTCTCTAGCTCTCGTTTCATGAACAAATGGAATGAACTCCACCCATTTCTTCCATGGATGTTAGTTTACAGTATGTCTTCAATCAAAGACCATGGTTCATTAGGCAGTTTAAGGTTTGATTTAAGAATGTTTGGCACTGCATATCCTGATTTGCATTCCAATTTTGTATCTACTCATCAAAATGGGTTTTCTTTTGTGTTCCTAAATGCAAATGAAGTGGGGGGGAAATTGTTTCTGCTAGGGTCAAGTAATGGTTTGGTCCTCAGACAACATGCTTAGCTATTCAGATGACTTATTATGTTTCTAATCCACTAACCCTGAAATGTGTTTTACTTCCTCCACCAACACAACTCTCAAATCATTTGGTTATGACTGGTTTCATATGTAATGAATGTTCTTCATCATCACTCATTTCGACGAGTTATAAGGTTGTTCGTATACCAGCAGAGTTCAGAGAAGCGACCAATAATAATGTCGAAATCTTTTCTTCTGATTCCGGTAAATGGGTTACCTATGAAGTTTCATGTTCTGGCGATTTTAGTGTGAGAAGTTCTTTCTTCAATAGTGCAGTTACTCTTAATGGAGTTTTGTATTGGACTGATGGCAAACAGAGAATTGTAGTGTATGATGTTGATAACAGTGTTACTAGTGGTTATCATAAATATCTGCTGATTGACTTGCCTGACAAGGATGACGTCCGGGATATTGATCGTTCATGTCAACGTCAATATTGTCTTGGGGAATCTGAAGAAAACATATATTATGCCTCAACAGGAGATGGGTGGAAAACCTTTAATGTTTGGGTTCTTCAAAATGAATGGCATTTGCTGGATAAGGATATCCCTTTACAAGATATTATCAGAGAAATGATGTCATTGTCTTGTTTGGTTTCTTCTTACTTGAATAGCTTAGGTTTCAATTCAATGGGTATCTTAGGTTTCAATCCAGTAGATCGAAATGTGGTTTTCTTCGGTGACTGCAAAGATGTTTGGGCATTCAACATTCTTACAAGAAATTCTGAACAGCTCTCCCATCCTTCTTTCCTGCCTAACATTAATTTATGTGATGATGGCGCTGCCAAGTTACCATTTGTTCTAAAGCCAAGACCAACAATATATACTTCCACCACCCTCGTGGAACTTCAATCGACGTTAGATGTTTCTTGTCTCGTATCGCGAATTTTAACAACAAAACTGGTTTACAAAGGATTTGCCTCCATTGTCTTTTTTTCGGTTGGAAAATCAGTGTTTAGTTAGCTTTTAGATGTCTGTTAAGTTGTTTCTACTATCCATGTATTAGCTTAATCATCCGGAGTTCAATTATGTTATGCCTTTCATTTTGTTGTTGACTGCTAGTAATCTTTTGTAGCTTTAAGCAATGCTTGCTCTAGACAATCTTCATTTTTGGTTTTTGCCTTTTGGACACAATTATGGGTATTTTCAAAAACCAAAACTCTAGCCCGTTTGATAATTTTTGGGTTGGATTTTGAAAAACGGGTTGGAAGAGGTGAACTAGGGTTATGAAAACTAAAACCCTATATTTTTCCTCTTAAGAGAACAACAGATACACTGACGATGATGGAGGTGCATTCGTCTTCTTCTAGTTCGCATCAAACACAACATGACTTGTCTAACACAAATATGGATGTGGCAGATATTGTCTGGTTTGAAATATTTCTTTATCTTCCTCTGAAATTGATCTTTAAGTTCAAGTGTGTTTCAAAAGTATGGCATTCACTTCTATCTAACCCATTATTCATGCATAAGTGGATCCAACTCAACGGATTAAGAAAAACTCTCCCATGGACCCTAAACTGCGGCATTGGTTTTCCGACACATCACCTTCCGGATAGCACCGTGGCAAAAACGTCTGCAAGTACTGCTTCCTCGATTGATTTTTATTCACAATTGGTTTTTGGTCACGATGGGTTCTATATGAAGTTCTTAGATCCGAAACTAGATTGGCAAACTCGGCTAAACACTGGACAGTTATGCCTTTTAGGTTCAAGTAATGGCATCCTTTTATGTACAATAAGGAGCGTATATTTCCAGGAGACATATTATGTTTGCAATGTAATAACTGGGAATTTGGCATCACTTCCTCCACCTTCAATAGCCAGTGCATTTGTTCTTACTGGATTCATGTGTGAGGATGCGTCTTCATCAAGGCAGGATTCCGCAAGTTGTTACAAGGTTGTGCGTGTTCCGAAGTTTGGAAATTTGTTGACGAAAAAATTTAACATTGAAATATATTCTTCTGAACTTAATGAATGGAAGATATGTGAAATTTTATGCCCACAGGATGTCACTAGGCGATTCCCTGTTTATAATAATTTAGTTTTCCATAATGAAGTTTTGTTTTGGGTTGACAGCAGAAATAGAATCCTAGCTTACAATTTCAGTGAACGGGAAACTGGTGGTAACCAATGTAGGTTTATAAACTTGGCTTACGAATGTGATCATGAGTTAGAAGATAACTGTTCGTATTATAGTCGATATGATAGTTGCCGTAATCAATATCTTGGCAGGGAGTCGGAAGGCTTGCTTTGTTATGCAAGAATCAGGAGGAATCAGATGACTTTGAGCGTTTGGGTGTTTGAAGATAAATGGATTTTATGCTATTAAGTGCGCTCTTATGGTTTTTTTTTTTAATTATCGAACTACTCCATCCTTTCGCCGGAACTTTGTAATGCAGTAGTCTAGCCAGAGCATATGAAGAAGATCTCTGCCATCAGTCTTAATTCCCTAGCGAACAAATTTTCTGCTTATATTGATAAGCCATTACCATGCATTGTTTAAAGGCAATCCTTCAATATGCACTCGAATATCAATTTCCTCTGAAAGCCATGTTCAATATGCACTCGAATATCCATATAATAATTCATTGCATCGTTTTGAATTTGTTATCTTGTTCTTCTTGAGGACTTTTGTTGTTAGGGTAGCTGATTTTTTCTATCCGCGGGCTCATAGCTCATAATTTGATTATATGATTCTAAATTTGCCACTTAGAGATGTAGTTAGATACGGCATGTCACATGTATAATAATAGTCTCATTCTCATAGCTCATAATTCCAAAAAATCTTCAACATGACTGAAAATTTGTAACATGCAACTTGACATCTGCCATGCTCACCAAAACTTGTCTAGTGATCCAACGATCTGATATTATGACTAAAAGTCTATGACGTAACTCAAATTTCCCAAATCACCTGAAATTAACTGCTACCAAATAAAATTTAAGAAAAACTTCCGAGGACTATCAAATTCCTACCAATTCCTATGTCATGTTGTGTGTCGTGGACTACCAAATTATGGATGATTCCCTTAACAACATAATTGTAATGCCAAATTAGGTCCTATCTAGGGTGAAGACGGAAACGTGATAGTGGGAGTTCTTCAAATTCGTCCGTGAATGATCACACAAAATCAGCGGCAGTGGGGTTCTACAAACTAGTCCATGAAGACAGAAAGTGCAAATTTCCTTTCCTGTATACGACTGGTTTTACATGTAATGTATGTTCTTCATCATCACTCATTTCGACGAGTTATAAGGTTGTTCGTATATCAAATACAAGAACAGAGAACCTACGAAACTTCATGTTCTTGTGATGTTACTTTGAGAAATTCTTTATTTAACAGTGTAATTACTCTTAATGGAGTTTTGTATTAGACCGATGGCAAAAAGAAAATTGTAGTGTATGATGTTGATAACAGTGTTACTAGTGGTTATCATCAATATATGCTGATCGGCTTGCCTGATAAGGATGAAGTCCGGGATGTTGATCGTTTTTGTCAACGTCAATGTCTTGGGGAGTCTAAAGGAACATATGCTATGCCTCAGTAAGTAAACAAGGGGTGGGAATTCAATGCCGACTGTGTGAGAGTGCTACTAGATTAGTATTGTCGAGTTTTTTTAGCAGCCAGAGCTGTGATAAATGCACTTGTATTTTTATCATTTATTCGTATCTAGTCCACCTATAATTTTGTATTTAGTTCACTGAACTCCTACATGTTTATAGAATTGTTTTTAGCCCCGTCAATATTAATTCCGGGTTCCGCCGTTAGTTGCAGTTTTGAGGCATGCAAGTATACACTGAGTATGGACACATGGGATTCAAACACGACCAATAATAAACCAAGGTGGCCTAAGTATACACAATTCGTTTTCTGATAATAAGCGCGAAAAAGAAGTCTAGTTCATACAATACACAACACTCAAATATAAATGAGTGAATTGAATTTTGTACTGCTCATGCACCCTCCATCCTTTAGGTGTAGTTTTATCTAGTACGGCGAGTATGTGATGTATTGTTGTCTTTTCTTTTTCATACAGGCAAGGATTAAGTCTAAAGAAAACCAAACCAAACCAAACAAGATATATGAAATTAGGGTTATTTAACATTTGGTACCCAACAAATATCCAACACATTGCTTTGGTACCCAACATTTCAAATACCACTGTCATCATCATCTTAGAACAAGGATAGGTTGCCGATAAAAAAAGAGAGAGTTCTTTTGAATCTCACTGTAAAAGTCTTCCTTAGACATGAAATTAAAGCGTGAGTGACAAATATGGATCAAGGATTAAATTTTATGGAGTGGGATTTCTTTAATTCAGAAAGTAAGTACTATATTTTGCACTAATTGTGAGATTGGAATTTTATCCCTAAATTAGTGTTTTAATTAAGAGAAGATGATTCGTTTGATATTTACTACCTCCGTTTCAAAATAATAGGCAGGTTTGTGTGTAAATTTACACACAAACCTACCTATTTTTTAGAGACGGACGAAGTATCATGTTATTGTTGGTATTATAATCTGTCATCTGAATATGATGCAATGTTTCTGTTGTTAATAAATGATGTTCACCACTTATTGGTTCTTATACCTACTGAGGCTTTCTTAGTGTTTGATAAAATCGCTCAAAGTTTGAAATTTGGGTTTAATTTAATCGATGTTGGGTGATGCTGTAGCTACTTGATGAAGTTGGTGTTGGAAATTAGCGGAGATGGTTCTTGTGGTGATTCATAATGTTGGGTGGTTGGTGATGAATGGTAAGAGAATGAATCTGAAACAGCTACTTTCGGTACACCTAAACAGGTACAAACGGAAGAAAATTTTGCCAACGACAGTTGCAGTACGAAGGAGAACAAGAAAACGGAAAAACTAGGATTTTCATTAGGGTAAACCGGTAAATTCCAATATTTTTTAAATAAAATATATTTTAAAATAAAAAAAACCCGGTCAAATGAAAATTTTAACGGTCAACGGCGAGTCTAGGTACCTACCCTTAATATTTGAAATGTTGGGTACCAAAGCAATATGTTGGACATTTGCTAGGTACCAAATGTTAAATAACCCATGAAATTATTATTACATACGAGGCAGAAATCAAAGATAATAAAATAAGAGTTGTTCCACAAATTCTAGACATTATCTTACTTATTAGCGTACTGATAGAAGCCTAGTCTAGCTCTCTGCACTGCACTTTGATGATGCATCGTGACCAGGGCCGGGCCGGCCCTTCCGTTAACGCAGCTCAAGCCGTGCTTGAGGCCACAACTCCAAGGGGGCCACACAAAAAATATTTTACTCTTAATAAATAACTCTAGATTTGATTTTGTCTCCCTAAAAGGCCACAAGTTCTGAAACTAAAATCGAAGGGAAAGGGGAAGTGAAAATAAACACCGAAGCAGCACCGTTCTAAGGACTAGGGTTCACAAAATTGTAAGTATATGACAACCGATTGACTATTATTTTTGTTTTTTCATTTGATTCTTTTGATTCACAAAATTGTATTTGAAGTTTCTTTAATTCTTTTGATTTTGATTGTTCTCTCTGCATAACCCTAGTCTGATTTGTGATCTTAGGTTTTGAATTTTGGTGACAAAGTTGGAAATTGGAATGTATTTGAATTATTATGAACAATTGTAAAATTGAAAGCTTTGTGTATAATACTGTCAATATACATAATCAACTAAAAGTTTGATCTGTTGATCACGTTGTCAATATATAGCCAATTGCTGTAGCTTTGGCCTTTGTGTATACTGTCAATTATAGATACAGTATGTTGATCCCGTTGTCAATATAAAATGCATTTGGAACTTGGCAGTAGTTGTTGTCTCTTTTTGCCGAGTCGCAAACTTATGAACTTCACATGTTACCAGTAGCTTAGCACAAATCCTTGGGCTTTGGAATCTCAATCTCACAGACACTCCACCTATTTGATTTTTAATTAGTTTGAGCACTTGTGTCTAAAGTATTGACTGGTAGGTACACGGCCAAGGAAAATTTATAAAGTATGATCATTTCTTAAGAGTGCCGTTGCACTCCAAAGCAGGAATTATAAGCTTTGACTATTACTTTAGTTTCTCTGATTAGAATGCCTACTTTAGTCCTCTATGTCTTGTGGGTGCAGGGTACTTATTGTTAGTGACATCTTGTGTGATTCTTAATTCTCCTTTACATTTTTTTCTACAGCTGAAAGAAATTATATTATGCCTTCTGTACCAACTATGAAGCATGAACCTAGTAACAAAAAGATGAAAAAAAAGCGAAGGCTCGATGATTTAGAGAAATCTCAATCAGGAGATATAGTCAAGTATTTCAAAACCCCTCCGACAACAAATATTGAGAATGCCGCTGAGAATAAGAATTCTACTATTAACATCAGCGATGATAACAACCATGACATGACTGCAGATGATAACGGTACTACAAGAGCTGATGATAATGGTACCACAAGAGCTGATGATGATTTTGCTGACAGCGTGCAAAATATATAATCGAAAATTGTGAAGTTAATAATGAGCATCAACCCTTGGATGTTTTTGATCCTGGAAATTGGAATGTTATTGATCAACCTTTGAGAGATAAGTTGGTGCGAAGGGGTCCTGTGAAAAAAATGCACCTTCATCATATACAAAATAAACAAATCCGTTATCATTACCTTAGTCACAAGATTCAAAATGAGTTGATACTGATGTTAGCCGCTGAGACAAAAAACATTATCATCAAGAAGATACGGGAAACAAATACTATTCGGTTATACTAGATTGTACACCTGATGTAAGTCATGAAGAACAAATGACTCTTGTTATTAGGTGTGTGGATACTTCTGCAACTCCAGTAAAAGTGGAAGAATTTTTTATGGGATTCTTAAAGGTGGACGACACAACTGGTCAAGGTGTTTTTGAAGTGCTTATGGATACTTTGAGTGGTCTTCAGCTTGATATTGACAACATAAGGGGTCAGGGATATGACGACGGTTCTAATATGAAAGGAATACGTAAAGGCGTACAAAATAGGATGATTCAAATAAATCCTAGAGAATTTTATTCTCCATGTGGTTGTCATAGTCTCAACCTTACTATTAGTGATATGGTGAAGGAAAGTTCGATGGGTGGTACTTTTTTTGCTGCAATTCAAAGTATTTATGTGATGTTTTCGGCTTCACCAAACCGGTGGAAGATTTACCAAGATCATGTTAAAGGTTCAGAAAACATTACGCTAAAAAAATTGGCAGACACACGATGGGAGAGTCGAGTAGAAAGTGTTAAAGTAGTATGGTGTCAAGCCCCAGAAATACGAAATGCTTTTGTTTATTTGACAGAGTATTGTGAAGATGAAAAGGTGAGGCATGCTGCTGGGAACATAATTAAACAAGACATGGAAAATTTTGAATTCTTGCTTAGTATGGTTATTTGGCATAATATATTATCGGCCGTGAACAAGGTTAGTAAACTGCTGCAAACATAAGATATTGATATTAATTGTCCTGTTCAATAGTTAAAGGGACTCGCTTCCTATCTTGATATTTATCGAGAAAATGGATTTCAACAAGGGATTGCTGAAACTGAACTTATTGCTGCTAAAATGGGCATTCAACCGGTTTTCCAAGAGAAGCGTTTCATTTATAAAAAGTATCCAATTGGCGAAAGTGCGAGTAACGAGGTACGTCTATCACCTAAAGAATCTTTTAGAGTTAACTATTTCTTATACATATTGAATCAAGCCATTTCTTCAATTAGTACTAGGTTTAAACAATTTGAAATCTACGAAGAGAACTTTGGATTCCTATTTGATATGGATAAGATACACTCTATTCATGATGAAAGCTTAAAAGAATCATGTATGAAGCTTGAAGGTTATCTGCAACATGGCTCTTCAAAAGATATCGATGGAATGGATTTGTTTTTGGAATTGAAAATGCTGACATGTATCGTTCAAACTTCTATGAAAAAACCCAAAGATGTGCTGAATTTTCTAAAGACTATGGATGGCCCTTCTTCTTATCCAAATGCGTGGGTAGCTTTCAGGATCTTGTTAACTATACCGGTTACCGTTGCGTCTGCAGAAAGAGCGTTTTCTAAGTTAAAATTAATCAAAAATTACCTCCGATCCACTATGTCACAGGAAAGATTAAATGGGTTAGCTATGTTGTCTATTGAACAAGCAATCGCTGAAAACTTAAATTTTACGTATATTATTAATGAGTTTGCTACTAAGAATGTACAAAGAGAATCGACTTTTGGCCAAGCATAATCGAGTTGCTCCTAGAAATGATCGAGTTTTTGGAAGTGTTAATCCCTGATCTTAGCAACATTGTGATCATTAATTGGCGAAAACAGGTATGTGCTACAACCTTAAATCTTTATGAGAGAAATTGTATGATGATTGCAGGCAATAAATAATGAAGCGTACTGTTGATTTTGTTTGGTAAATGGATTTGTCTTAAACATGTTCTTCCTTTTCCTCACAAGTTTAATTTTCTTGTCCATCATATTACCCCTGTCTGTATTGAGTTTGTATGCTAAATTTGTTACATAACTTGATTAATGTCATATATAAGTTGATCAGGTACTCCATATTAATGAATAATATTCACAAGTGAAAGTCCATAGTCTGTTTTTCTCCTTTATACTTTGGCATCATACCCCACATATTATGTTTCTCTGTATTGCTTGTATACGTGATCATTCCGTTGATTAATAGGAGGCCACAAATATTTTTTTGCTTTAGGCCACAAAAAATGCAGGACCAGCCCTGATCATGACCAGGCCTCTTCCGATTCTGCACCCTAAATATCTATAGTGGCATCATCATAATCATATATAACTAATACATAGACCAACAATCTTTTTTTCCCATCTTCTGTTAACAAGAAGATGATAATAGGAT
>JAJJMB010008385.1:380348-461759 GCA_023531105.1 Papaver atlanticum | reverse complement strand
TTATACATATCTAAGAAAGAAGTATGTGTAGAAACAGTGTTAGAAGATACTCTCTGCGCAGGCATTGGCTGAAGTGTCAAAATTTCTTTTGCATATGCTCATTCAAAAAACAGGTGAAAGGTAGATTCTTCTGTATGCTGACAAAACACACAATTCCTATCCCCATCTCTACTTGAACCAAGTTTTTTTTTAGTTTGTAAAGAATCCTGTAAACATTTCCAGATGAAAAGCTTGATTCTCTGAGAAGTGCTTATGGTCCACAATTTCTTCCAAATTTTTTTTTTCTGAATTGTGGTTGAATCATTCAAGTTTTGAAGTTTGGCATATAGTGACTTCACAGAGAACTCTCTATTAGTAGTAAGAAGCCATCTGATTTTGTCTCTTTCAGTGATCCCTCTTTAGTTAAGAAAACCTTATGTTCAAGATTCCCTGACCAAAGAAGAATCAAACATAGAAGTTAACAGGTTAATATTCCATTTATTTGTTTCACAGTCAATCAACTGTGATACAAGTGTTATGTTGGAGTTATTATTTGGGAAAGAGTGAGCTAAAATCTCTCTCCTATTCGGTATCCATTTATCTTGCCAGATATCTATTGAAGTTCCATCACCCACCTCCCAAATGGTATTTTTTTGATGTGTTCGATACCCTACAAGATGTATTTCCATACCAAAGAGGCTTGTGATTTCTTCTTTGAATGTAATGCACCAGTTTTTTTAAAGTACTTTCCTTTTAGAATTTGTGCCTATAAATCGTCAGGGTGACTAACTAACCGCCAAGCAATTCTGCTAATCATTGCTTGGTTCATTTTATTAGCTTCTTTGAACCCCAATCCTCCCTAGTCTATAGGTTTGCAAAGAAAGTCAAAAGATTTGATGTAGATACCCTTAGAGTTTGTGTGTTTTCCCCACCAAAAATCTCGTTGGATATCGTTGATACTCTTAGTTATTTTTTCTGGTAGCACAAAACAGCCCATGCTGAAGATGGGCATACTAGAAAGCATTAATTTGTTTAATACCATTTTACTTGGTTGAGATAAGATTTTCCCAAGCCAAGTTTTTATTCTCTGTTCCATATTTTCGATTATGTTATCAAAAGCTTTTAATTTAGACTTATCTATGAAGGGAGGAGCCCCCCAGGTGTGTATCTTTTATGTTAATTTTTTTTATTTTCATGAGCCTAGAGATAATACCCTGATGCTTATTATGAACCTTTTTACTACAAAACAGACCTGACTTGGCAAATTTAATTACTTTCCCTGATTCTTTGCTAAAGAGGTTAATAGCTTCTATCAAGTTCTTACAGCTTCCTAGATCTGCCTTAGTAAATAGCATAAGATTATCTGCGAAGAACAGGTGTGAGATTGGTGGCGATTTAGGAGTCAATTTAATGCCCTGAACTTTATTGACAGTTTCCAGTTGACAAAGTAAACGTGAAAATACTTCCATACAGAGAATGAAAAGGTAAGGGGATAAAGGATCCCCTTGTCTAATCCCTCTTGAAGGATTGAATTCCTTACAAGGGAAACCATTAAGAAGAAAAGCTATAGAAGAGGAGGAAACACACTGAAAGATTAACTCACACCATTCTATAGAAAAACCAAAAGCTGTTAAGGTTTTGATTAAAAAATTCCAACTGACTCTGTCAAAGTCTTTCGACATGTCGATTTTTACGCCTATGTTCCTAGTTTTCTTTTTACTTTTTTTCATTGAATGTATTACTTCATGGGAAACTATAATATTGTCAGAAATCTGTCTAGAGGAGAGGAATGTAGATTGAAGAGGGGATATGATCTTTTCTAAGATTTTTTTGAATCTATTTGCCATTAATTTAGCAATGACCTTATATGGTGTGTTGCAAAGCCCTATCGGCCTAAATTCAGCTAGGTTTTTTGGATTTTTAGTTTTAGGGATAAGAAACAAGAAAGTTTTTTTTAGGTCTGGATTGAGTTTTTGTGTTTGAAAGAAATTTTGAACAACTTCCACCAATTGTGGACCAACTGTTTCCCAGTTGTGCTTGAAAAAGCTAACAGGAAATCCATCTTTCCCTGGCGCTTTATTGGCTTTTAACTTTTTAACTACCTCCCATATTTTAGTAGCAGATGGAGTTTCCATTAATTTTGTGTTTTCTTCTGGTGATATGCATGGTTCTATGTGAGAGAAGATTTCATTTTCTGAGCTTTCAGTAGAAGCTTTGAAAAGGTTTGAAAAATAATCAGTCAGCACGTTTTTTATGTCATTTCTAGAAGAGACAACCTTGTCTTGACTATCCTGTATGCAGTCAATATTATTTCTTTTCCTCCTTTTTAAAGTGGTGACATTAAAAAAATACGTATTTCTTTCTCCTAGAGAAATTGTGTTATTTATATATTGATGTTTGGATATCTCCTCTTGAGTGTCATAAAGAGATTCTAGTTCTATCATCTTTTCCCCAATCAATTTATTGTTAGAATCCTCTGAGTTTCTTACTTGTAGTATTTCTATGAGTTTGAGAATGTTTTTGATCTTTTTATTTGGTTTTCCAAAGATACCTCTTTTCCAAATGCCTAAGTTTTCTCCTAAAGTAGAGATGTTGTTTATCAGGTCAACATCCGGATTCACAGAAGTTGTTTTGTTCCAAGACTGTTTGATGACTTGAAGACAAGAATCCTCTTTCAACCAAGTATCGTAAAACTTAAAAGAATGGCTCAAAGACACCTTATTTGAGTTCAAGGAAAGGCATATAGGACCATGATCAGAGCCTATAGCCACTAAGTTTTCAAGAAATGCTTCTTGGAATTCAATATTCCATTCCGCATTTGCCAAGGCCCTGTCAATCCTTTGTTTAATGTTAGCTTATCCTTCCCTTTTATTGCTCCAAGCAAAAATGTTCCCCTTTAAGCCTAAGTCTTCTAAACCTGTTCGTTGAATTAGATTTAAAACTGGTTCCACTTTTTTCCTATCAAAGGGTAATCCTCCTTGTTTTTCCTCATTATTGAAGATTATGTTTAAGTCAACTATTACTAACCATGGCATCTTATTGAAGTTAACTCGTTGTGCTATGTCTTCTAGATAACCCATCACTTCTAATTTATGATCATGTTTGGGTACACCATAAAAGCATGTCAGTAGCTACTCCGGAGAGTTGAAGTTGTTTTTAACTATGATGTTTATCATGTTAAGGTTCCATTGAACCACTTCAAAATGAAAGCCATCCACCCATGCAATTGCTAGTCCCCCATCTATTCCATCTAAGTCTACAATGAATACGAAAGAATATTTCTCATTAAGCTCCTTAGAGACTTAGTTTCAGACAGAAACAAAACATCTGGTTTTTCCACATTAAGTAAAGTATTAAGATGTTGTTGTGTTTTTTTCTGGCCACACCCTTGTGTGTTCCATGCCACAATTTTCATGATGCAATAAAGAAATTAAGAATAAGGGAAAACAACATAAGAAAAATTAAAATTTGCTCCTGAGTCTAGTGAAGCCTAAGCTCAAATGCCAAAAATTTATAGCATGCATGGGATACTTCCTATAGTCCAAGGGGATTACTTTGTCACGTCTGTGAGATATTCTCAAATACAAGAGAATGTAGGAAATTTGTAAAACAGAACACAAGAAAAAACAAAGTATTAAATATTAAAAAGAAGGTTTGAAATAAAAAGCTTGAGGGGAAAGCAACCTGATCTGCAAGAAACAATCAGATTTTAATTCCAATTAGAAACCCTAAAGCTTTTGTTACCTCGATTCCTGCTATGAAGTCTTGTTTGTTGATAAAGCAAAAAGCTCTTCAGAATGGATCACCAGAGTCATGCACCAGAATATCTTGAATAGTTGTAGATAAAGTTGCTGATATAATATACAGAAAAATATAAAAAGTACTATTTTTCATTTCACTTTAAAAATCAATATTATTATATGTCCTAGCTACTAGTTGAGCTTTTCTAATTCCATATAACGTGGTTTTCGTCTGTATTTTGATAAACCCACACAAAAAGAATTAAAGTAAATATTAAAAGAAGATTCAATTTTAGTTTGATAAATTTTATTTTGGAAAATTATACTTGTAAGTAAAACTGCTTGAGAAATAAAATAATTTTTAATATTATACTCCCTCCCTCCCTATTATACAGAATAAAAAAATTATTAGTTTTCATAAATTTCCTTCTACTTTCCTAATTTATCCTTACCTTGTTCCAATACAAATATTATTTTATTTATCTTTATCTTACATGTAAAACTAAATTGTATGATACTCGTGCATCATTAATGAGGGTGTATGTGGAAAAATTAACTTTGGAACTGGAGCTACAAATTTCTAAACTCCGCCTATGTAATAGGGACTTGGGGAGTATATATACATTAATACTAGAAATTAAATTATAATTTTTTTTTAGTTAAAACCATTTCAAGAGATATGTTTGGGTTGTTTTTGAAATTTGTTATAACAATAATTGTTGAACTTGATATATTCCTAAATACAATTTGCATATTTTTCCAATATCTTTAGTTTCAGTTTATATTCTACCAAAATTTCAACATTTTTTTTACACAGCACAACACAAAAACGCACAACATAAAAACACTTTTACAAAACTCACAACAATGCAAAACTATGCCTTAATTGAGACATACAACATTATTACCAAAAATCCCAGCAGTCAAACGGGATTCGATACATTAAAAATTCTGATGTACCATGCCTTAATTGAGACATACAACATTATTACTTAGCTCATTCTTATGAACCATGCATCATATGCTTTTCCTAGTCAATTGCTCGACAATAGTGATGCATACTCTTGAATCACTAGCTGGTTTTCACTGTCCATGTTTTGGCCAGCCTTGGACTAATGCATAGGCCAACTCTTGGCCTATTCCATGTTCCTGCATCATCCTTGAGTTCAGCTAACTCAATTCCATGGATATGCATCAATGCCAACATTGCATGTCGCAGTTGTCATTTGTCATTGTCTTTCCTCCCTCATTGAAGCTTCATTGTGTCGGTCAATAAGCTTCATTACTTAGACAACGACTTTACAGTGTAGCGCTATCATTACACTTTATTGGCCCTGCAGGGTCCCACTATCTTAGCGCTTTATAGTCTATGCAGTGTAGTGTTGTCATAACTGTTCACTAACTAGGCCGACTATGCTGTAACGCGCCACTATTGCGTTTCACTAACCATATATGTTATACCTAGCACAATACGTGCCATGATGTACTGAGAATTTGAAGATTGGTATGTGGTGTCGTGCTTTTTAGTTAAAAGCAAAGCACATCATGTCAGATTGCAGACATAACACACAAATAACAGTGACGATGGCCGTGCTGATACACTTATTTTATTTTCAAATAATAATAATTTTTTGAAATTAACACATCGGAAAGTTCAATGAGTTTTACAAAAAAAAAATTACAATAAATTTAGAAATACTATATTTTGCACATGATATGCTTGGTAGAATGTTGCGTCTTATCGTGTTCAAACTGTAGTTGTTGAAAATCTTACAACTACACCCAAATAATGATAATAACACAAAGCTTAAGTCATGTTGATCAACTCAAACATTAATGATATTATGCACCACTTTGACACTTATGTGATCTTTGTAAACTCTTCTATTATGAATATATGTTACTTTCCAATGGATTAAAACTAGGGTTCATACACCACAATAGAAAGATATGAAGATATAAGCTAAATTCTAAGGTGAACTTGTTTTCTTTCTTTTATAATTCCTAAGCCTATCTCTCTTGATTGATCACCCCCCACTCTCTCTCATTTCTGAATCCTTATATAGACAGACTCATCAATAAAAGACAACCTTAGTTCACGTGTAATATCCCAGTTGACTGATTCTGTTTCTATCTTATACGCCAGGCTTTTGAGAGCTGTCCCTGTCTGTCGCACTGTTGTTTGGACTCTTCGTGCTTCTTCTGATGAAGTTAGTGTTCGTGCTATTATCTCGCATAATTGTCTGTTCGTGCTCCATGGTTATTCTCGCAAGGTGAATTACTAAGTCTTCGTGCTTTGAGGTTGTTTTGTACAGGGCGAAGTTGGTATATCTATCTTGCACGATATTTCGCCCCAACACAACCTATACTGTGCTTTGTTATAAACGTGCTCGTACCACACGCACTTCAAACCTCTAGATCTTATCTCTTAGCCATTTTTTATGTTATAAACAATTATTGACACTTCAAAAAGGAGCGTAAACTCGTTACCTCATGAAGTGCACTGTGGGGCTTCATATCCTTCTTTCTTATTTTCTTTGAAAAGTGGGGAACAATCTCCCAAATTAGACATCTGATTTTCTTTTTCCTTTTCCTTTTCCTTTTCCTTTTCCTTTTCCTTTTATAATAGTCCATATAGACCCCATCCGCTTTTTCTATTTTATCCTTTTGGAAATGTCCATATGTTATTTTTGTTTTTGTGTTCTCAACGTGTTTCTTTTCTCAACACTATTTCTGCTTCAATTATCATATGTGCCGGGCTCTCGACTTTAATCAATTGGTCACAACATATTCTTTTCTCGATATTATTTGTGCTTGAAATTTTTCATATCTAGGAGATCCATAAGTGGATGGAAATTGCCAAACTGGGAGGCCTTCGTTAAAAAAACGTAAAGAGCTTAATGCTTAACGTAACAACATAACAGTGTTTGGTAAAACTGAAAGGCGTCGCGCCACCCAAGTTTTTATGTGCTTAAATTAAAGATGCAGGCAGATAGCTCCCTACAAGAATTACTGCCTGCTTCTTTAATGTGTATGATCAGGGCGATCCTAGCTGGTTGCTAAGTGCGTAAATAGTAGGTAGGGTAGTATGTTGGTTTTGCAAGTTGATCGTTTTTCTTTACTGTATGTTTGCAAGTTGATCGTTTTTATGTGCTTAAATTAAACTCATTACCTCATGAAGTGCACTGTGGGGCTTCATATCTTTCTCTCTTTTTTTCTTTGAAAAGTGGGGAACAATCTCTCAAATTAGACATCTGATTTTCTTTTTCCTTACTGTATGTTTGCATCAATTCTCATCCAAAAACTATACAGCACTTCTGTATGCAATATATGCCTTTTGTTTTGTCGATTACGACTGCACTCAGAAACTTTATAACCACCACCATTTCAATCTGTCGGATTAATAATTTGCCATCAGATCAGAAAGTAATCATGATAAAAATAAAGTGATAACAAGAGAGAACTCAGGTGTAGTAACTCGCTGAATTATTTGTAGCATTCCATATTCTTAGGTCCCGGAAAATTTAGCCGTATTACTCCCATCCGGAACAATAAAAATGTCTTTATGAGGTGGCCGGATTCACCAAGTAGAAGAAGTAATATATAGAAGTCAAAAAGAAAAGTTTTTTTTGGTAAAAAAATCTTTTAGAAGTTCTTCTAAAATTCGGTTTCCACGCTAAAATTAGTCTATCGGAGTCTACTTCATCTTTAGTTCCATTTACCCAAAAACTCCATTAAACATGTAGCTAAGAAAATTGAAGCCAGTACGCCACCGACGCATATATTTGTAACAGCACACAAAGCTAGGAATATTGGGATTATCCGCATCTATCTTGTGATATCAGTATATGTTTAAATTGATTTAATATCCTCAGTTTATCTGAATTTCCAGGTATCAATTGCGTATATACCGATATAGACCGTAAGTGTTTGGGATCAACTCATATCTGCAGATACGTCTGAATACACCTTGATTGTTTAACATCTAAGATCATCGTGTATACTGGCTACCCCGCTTGTGAGTACGGCAAACCATACATAGGACTATAAAAGTCTAATTACAATGAAGCTTTGATACTTGGTAAGATTTCTGTTAATAAACCTAACCAAATTACTTATACCAAAATAATGATCATGTAGCATTTTAAAGTTCCATACTTCCATTAGAGAGTAGGAAACTAGCTAGGTAAGATTTGTGTTATAGAACAGAAGTACAGATCGAGGATAAGTTTACGTGGCGTGGTCTTTTGTCTAGTTATATTCCTTGTTATCGGACGGAAATGAATAAATAGGGTTTGTCTGCACCTCCCAAAAATAATCAAACTCTAGCCGCCCACGAAATATAAATAAATTCATTTCCGGACCAAAACCACCGATTCACGTCCAAGTGAGGGTTAGCATTGTGCATGTGCTTAACACAGGCCATTGTATACATATTTGTATATATATTTGGTGGAGATGTTCAAACAGAAACCGTACTTTGTTCACTAATTTTTTCTTCCATCATCATGACCATCTAAAAATACCTTTGTTTTATCTTCTTCTACTTCTTTTCCTGATTCTATAGTATCGACTTCCAAATCTTATTCAACTTTTATCTGAAAACACCTAATACGAAGACAATAAAAATCATTTTCCCCAACAAATCTAAGATTTCTTATTTTCTTCTTAGTTTTCGCAATGGCTGAACATTTATAGAATAAAACCCTTTGAATCCAATTATGAATATGACTATGATTTTGAACAATCTTCTTGTTAGTTGTTTGATTAATAGGAACTTTGCTTTGCTCAACAACCACTTGTAGGTCAAAATGGTTCTTGTGTTGGTGGTGGACGGTCCACATATTTAATCTTCAGAGGTGCATATGCACCATTTTAACTGTTGTTGGACGGAACTGACCTGTTTTTTTGGCTGAAAATGAATTTATTTATATTTTCAAAAGGATTTTTTAGGTAGAGTTTGAATTTTCATCGAAATGTGTTTTCTTCGATGACCGCAAAAAGCATTGAATATATTCTTACTAGAAATTCTGAAAAGCTCTCCCATTCTTTTTTCCTCCAGCCTAACATCAATTTATCTATTGATGGTACTGCTAAGTTACTATTTGTTCTAAAGCCAAGACCAATAATACTTCCACCACCCTCGCGGAACTTCAACTGACGTTGGATGTTCTGTGTTTCATATCTTGAATATTACCAGCAAAAATGGTTAACTAAGGAAGTCTTTTGACCTTCAATGTTTAGATTTCTCTTTCTTTTTTTTTTTTGGTTGGAAAATCAGTGATTAAATTTTAGATGTTTGTTACTTTGTTAAGTTTTTCTACTATCATGTACTAGCTATATTCAGCTTAAGTATTCGGGGTTCAATTAGTGTTTGTATCTATCTTTTTTTTTTTTTTCGTCGATAAAGAATAATGTTTGCATCTATGTGGCTATGCTATTATTATGTGGTTGACTGCGAGAAGGATTTTATTAGAGGTGTAAATTGGGTTGTCTAAGTACGAGCACAACCCAGCCCAGCACGCTAAAATTTGAGCACAGTCCATCCCAGCACGTGATTTAGCCCAGCACGTTAGTTAAATGGGACGTGCTGGGTTTGATTAATCGGCACAGTAGCCCATCCCAGCACACGGCACGGATAAGCACGTGGCACGGTACAGCACAACACGTTAATAAAGCACGTCATAATATGTATAAAATACTACAAAACATGGCACAATACATAACATTTTGTGTATTCAAGCCAATTATTGACATTTTATTATCGTTATGTTAACTTATTTTCATAATAACACATAATACCTAAATATTTGGAAAACATTTATATTGGAAAATACAAAATAAATGTGCCCGGCACAGCACAGCATGGCACAACACATTTATTTTTTTGGCACAACCCAGCACATCACGCCTTCCAGCACGGTAGAGCACGACACGTCATAATATCAGGCACAGCACAGCACGACGCATAGCACGCTAAGCACGTGATTTCTTGGACTGTGCTGTGCTGGGCCGACACGTTTTACACCTCTAGATTTTATGTTCCCTCGAGCCTGGTCAATATAAATGTCATCACGACCAGAAACAACGATATTCGCCAAATTCTTGCATTAGATAATCTTCGTGCCCATTTTGTTGCGATTATTAGTCCCACATTGTCTGGGTTATCTAAGATCCTGCGGTTTATAATCCTAAGGGCCTCTCCACCCATTGCTAATTGGTTTTGAGTTGGATGCCCATATTCTAACATGGTATCAGAGCAGACTATTTGTGTCGAGTCACTTGACCACACCTTTACTCCGCGTCACCCGATTTAATTGTCCACGTGTTAGACCCAACGAAGCTACACGTGAGGGGGCGTGTTGAGATTATTAGTCTCACATTTTCTGGGTTATCTAAGATCCTGCGGTTTATAATCCTAAGGGCCTCTCCACCCATTGCCAATTGGTCTTGAGTTGGATGCCCATATTCTAACACATTTAGGCCTCAATCAAGAATCAAACTTGGAACGCTTACACGTGGCTTAATTACCGGACATAGTTAGAATACAGATCATATAGGGTGTATCTCCAAGGTTTATACTTAGGCTTCTCTTAAATGTAGCCCACACATTTATTAACCATAACCCATTTAAAATAAATGCTTAAGTTAACCAAACAGACCTTTATAATCATTCAACATAGCCCACGAAATTATATACAATTATTAAATATAGCCCATAATAATAAGATAATCATTAAATCCCTCGATCAAAATCAACAAAAACAAAAATAAAAAAGTTAATTATCTAATCAAATTTATGTAAGATATTTGATATAATTAATTATTTTTATTAAGAATAATCAACATCTTCAATCAATTTTAGTATAATCATGATTGAGAACAAAAAAACATCATCTTATAGATTTTTTCTTTTTATAGATTATGTTTATGGAGTTCCTAGGAGAATGGTCCTAGGAAAAAAATTAAAACCTTAGCTAATTCCATTTCGATTGACGTTGTTGTGAATTTATTTTAAGGGAACAATTAGAATATACACCATCAATTTTTATGTAATTATGATTAAGAAAAAATTGTTTTAGAGAAAATAAGAATTAGAGATTATTTTGTTTTTGGGATAAAGTAAGAATTACATAACTGTTGAATTTGTGAGAATAATAAAACAACAATTAAAATTAATTTTAAGTATGATTAAGATTTTTTTTTTTGGGTTTATTTTGATTTTTAGGAAGAAGGATTTAAGTTTAATTGTTAGCAAAAAATTAAGACTTGTTTGGTTTTTCATTTTAACTTTTGGTTTTATATTTTTACTTAAACTTTTTGGGCTATGGTTAATAAAAGTGTGGGCTACATTTAAAAGAAGCCTATACTTATAGCACCGATGCAAAAACTTCTGCAAGTGCTACTTCTCTTGATTTTTCATAGTTCAAGATTCACCTCCTTCATTCAAAAACCTTCCTCCATGCTTGCCCATAGTTAGAATAAAGATCATATAGGGTGTATCTCCAAGGTTTATACTTATAGCACCGATGCAAAAACTTCTGCAAGTGCTACTTCTCTTGATTTTTCATAGTTCGAGATTCACCTCCTCCATTCAAAAACCTTCCTAAATGCTTGCCCATTGTCAACTACGTATCTTTGTTGTGTCATGTAAAAGAAATAAATAATAAATACTCCCTCCGTTCCTATTATAGAGGTGGAGAAGTAAAAAATTGTAGTCCCTATATATAGTCGGATATCTATTTCCAATGTGATTTCTTCCCTATATACCCTTATTAAAGAGTGTGATATTCACAAACTTAGTTAATGTCTTTAGTAATTCCCAAGAATAATTAGATACTTTAGTCGGATAAAAACTATTAATATATTCATATTTCCATATTTCCTAGACAAATGTATTGTGCATTGATGAGGGTAAATCAGGTACAATTAGGAAAATTTATAAAAACAATTTTTTTTCTTATTCTAAGAGGATTCCACTTTTCCGCCTATATATAGGGGAAGAGGGAGTAAATAAAAATAAAATAAGAACCCGTGGCAGCTCATCTCTATTTTTGGACATAGGCAGATTTTTCCTCCTACTAAATAATGCATGTTGACTTAGCAATGGTTTGTTGGAAACAAAATATGATTACTTAAATTATACTGTGTGTGTTACTATGTGATATAAACATTGACTTATCCCAAATTCAGTTGTTAAACCATCAATATAAGAAGTTAAAAACTCAATCGATCATTGCAATTTGAACTTTTCACCAATATGTTGCTTGTAGGTGAATTCAAACTAAAATGTCTGCATCTTAATGATTTTATATAATTTGAGACTAATTCAATTTGACATTTATCATCTATAAATATGAGATACATTACTTGTAAATTTCTCACCTTCAAGAAATAAAAAAAGCAGAAAATTCTTGAATTCAAATGCAATTTATTGTTAGAACAAAAAACAAAGAAGAAAATGAAAATCTCTATATGTTATCTACTTGTAGCCTTCATGGCTCTGTTTACTTCATTTTCTTACGCTACTTATTCAGGACCTCTGCAAAAAATTTGTGTAGCTGCTGAAAACCCCAATCATGCTGGTATAGAAACTCAAACTTTACCTCAACACTGTAATCTTAGCATCACTTTACCCAGTTATAATCGCTACAACATGATTTATTATGATTTCCTTGTTAGTGAAGCATTAGATTCTAGCTCATAATACTTTTTTTTTCTTGATGAAAACTCATTATTACTTAACCAACATATTAATTTGTTTTGATGCAGTGTTTGTGAACGGTTTTTTCTGTAAGGACCCGAATCTGGTAGTTGCCGAGGAATTCTATCTTGCCAATTATAATAAATCCAATGTAATTAGGAATCCAGTGGGGTCGATCGTCACACTTGCTAGTGTTTTTGAACTTCTTGGGCTTAACACTCTTGGTATCTCTCTGGCTCGTATCGACTATGCAGTCGGAGGACTTAATCCACCACATTCACACCCAAGAGCAAGTGAAGTTTAAACTGTCATGGGAGGTACTATTTGTGTTGGATTTGTCACATCAACTCTGTTAGAATATGGGCATCCAACTCAAAACCAATTCGCAATGAGTGAAGTGGTCCTTCCATATTATATTTTAAGTTCATTAAGCGGATTCTAGCAATGTGGGACTATTGTCCTTTCACACGCCCCCTCAGGTGTAATGCCAGTCACTCAGCCTAACACGTGGACCTACGTATGAGTGACCAGTCAATCAGTAACATGTGTACAGGTGAACTAAGTCGGTAATCTCAGCCAGTAACAGTAATTCGGCTTACACCCTGGGTGTACAGGTGAAAAAGTCGGTACACCTCGGCCAGTAACTCGGCCTGCACCCGGCGTACAGTAGGTCTGGGTCTAGGGCTTGGCTTTGATACCATGTTAAAATCTGCGGGCATCCAACTCAAAACCAATTGGCAATGAGTAGAGAGGCCTTAAGGAATATAAACCGCATGATCTTAGATAACCCAGACAATGTGGGACTAATAATCTAAACACTCCCCCTCACGTGTAGCCTCGTTGGGTCTATGATGTAATTTTAGATAGTGGTAAGAATGGGTTCGTTCAGACTTGTGAAGATTCGAGTTTTTAAAATTAATAAAAATTATATACAAAAATATTACAATTGGTGCAAGAGGTACTGGGACTAAGGATTTAATTTTTAGAGTGAAAATAACCAAGACACTAGATTCCACTATTACACATGAATAAATGATGATAAAGATTCCAAAACTCTAATTATTTTTAAAATTTCTTTTTCTTAATTCACAAATTATCAAGCATATTCTCAAACATTAATTGTATCCCTTAAGCATAGATTACTAACCAAAGCATAACCTATCTAATTGAATCACAACTAATTAGGAAAAATTATGCAAACAATTAAAATTCTACAAAGTAGTGATTGAGTGAATTATAAAATACAAATTAGAGAAAAATAGAATAGTTACCAATTATTCATGCATAAATAGCTTCCTCCGTGCCTTGATTACGCGAGAATTAGCTCATCATTATCTTGCGTCTAATGTTCTTCGCGTTTATCAGCAGCAGCAGCAGAAACCGAGTTCTGCAACTTGTGATTTCTTCTTCTCTGGCTCTTCTCAGCTCCCCAAACTCTCCACCAACCTTCCTTGTACCTGTAGAACTCTATTTATACTCCTAATCCTCCTTTAATCCGGCCATATCTCCCAAATAATCTTCATTTATCAATATTATTCTCCACGGCCAAAATTTCCATTTTTTGATCTTCCACGCGTTCTCAGCTGTCAACCTTCGTTATTTATTTTCTTCAAGAATCTCTGTAGTGCAACACACTCGAAACTCATGCATTACACGCCTCAAACTCGTGTCAAATTCACTTGAACCCGTGAAAACTTGTGTCCACTGTTTTGGATTGAAACACGTTATTAAGACAAATTTGATCGGAACCAACACCCATACCAGCTTTCTATAGTCATATCACGTCTACCCATTAAGTTTCAGAGATTTAATCTCACTAAATCACTTCCAAACATCCGATCGAAATTCTGCTGTTAATGATAATATTTTCCCGCCAAAATTCATTTTTTGAATTTGAGAAGAACATGTCCTCCCCCTAATCCTGCACGGGTGTCCCTTTAGCACTTGTCTTATGGGGTGCAAATAGTAATTTTTGGGCGTAGATAGTAATTTTTCCGGGGTTCCTCCGACACATTTCTGGGGTGCTTCCGGTGCATTTCTGGGGTGCCTTTAGTACTCTATCCTTGGGTGTAAAACACCACTTTTCGAGCCAATTTCGCCGCAAGAGCTTATTTCTCTAAAAATACCTACAAAGACATAAAATAACAAAATAAATACAAAATCGAACACTAACAATATATACAATTGAGACATATTAGACACAATAATGCGTCTATCAGTCTAACACATGGATAATAAATCGGGCAACGCGGAGTGGGACTAATAATCTCAACACTCCCCCTCACGTGTAGCCTTGTTGGGTTTAACAAGTGGACAATAAATCGGACGACGCGGAGTAAAGGCGCGGTCAAATGACTCGTCGCAAATAGCCTGCTCTGATACCATGTTAGAATACGGGCATCCAACTCAAAACCAATTGGAAATGAGTGGAGTGGCCCTTCCATGTTATATTTTAAGTTCATTAAGCGGATTCTAGTGATGTGGGACAATTGTCCTTTCACAAACTCCGAACAAACTCTTCAGCAAATTGCTTTACAAATGAGATGTGTTTATATTCCCCCGGGGAACGATTCATTTTCATTGGAATGTGGGAAACACCCCGGCGGCTGCTCTTTTTTCTCTAAATATCCAAAACCCTGGTGTGATCAGAATAGCAGATTTTATATTTGGTTCCAAGCCACTCATCGATGATGCTTTTCTTCACTAATGTGATTCAAGTTAATAAGAATATAATCGATATTTTTCATTCTCAGTTCGTTAAAAATGGTAACGATTCTGAATATATGGATCGATTATAAATGTTAATGTTTCCGAATAAACTCAAACATATATATATGTTTCCAATATTTGTTAACATTGATAATGTTGTATGTTCCTTATAGTTTGTAATACAACCATATGGACATAAGGAATGTTGATTTGTGTATTTTTTCATGTAAAGTTTACACCTTTTGTCCCATCAATGTGATAACATACATTTTTTAGCTGCAGGAAATCCTACAACTACACCCAAATGTTAACTCACACACAAAGTTACTAAAATCAGTGAAGAAGATAAGATTCAAGCCATTTTATTATTTTCTCATAAGGTTATACACAGAGATAGAGGTATTTCCCAAAGAATACAAACCCTAATTAAATCTTACAACTTTCTTCACTAAACTATTACTTGGACTAGAGAGAACCTCATTACCCTCTACAATGTCTTCTCCCTCCTTATATAGGACTTTTACATATTGGATGACAGCTAATAAAATAGTTTCTTCTTCTACAAACTCAGCGAAAACCTTGCTCTGTTGTCTCCTTGTCGCATAATCCCAGGTCAATGATATCATCGCACTGATGTCACGCTTTCCATATGACTTTTATGCTTATCACCGTGATACTCGTGCTGAATCTTAGTTACCATCACGATCTTATTCATATTCTTCTCGTGATCCTCCTTTAATCGCCGATCTGTATAGTTATCTAGTCATCGTGCTACTTTCTATTTGTCGTGTCCAATACTTTCTTAAACATGGCGAGATGATATTTTGTACCACACATTTTCTCGACTAAGCCACAAACACTTTAAAAACATTAAGTAATTTTCAAAAGAATCAGTGAATCACCTCAATGGGTTGAAAGTCACGAGTCATAGATTCATAGCAGTACCCCGACTCATGTCTCACTATTTTATTTTTATAAAATCAGGTAAAAATCTTTCCTTTTGTTTACTTGAGCTTTATCACTTGAAAATTTGATCACCGCCTGAAACTCCGATACTCACAAGCGCTTGATCTGGACAAAGCTTTGGCTCGATCAAGCTAGAAGCATCTGCGTCTAGTTTGCATATTTGTTCGTTTGTGTTTTCTTAGTAACTAGATTGTGTGCATGTGCTACGCACAGGGCATCTTTTTCTTTTAACCATATTTTTGATTTGGTAAAGCTCAGCTTCGGCTTCGCCTCGCCTCACACCGTCCCGATTTGATTTGGTGTGGCTCGGCTTCGCCTCCTCCGATTTGAGATGAACAAATGACTATCACTCACATGCCAGTAATAGCTGCCGCCATCCTTTCTTGCACATTGAAATCAGAATGAACTTGAGAGTGAATCATCTAAATGATAATGTGGATAACGTAACTTATTAAGGTTGACTAAGAACTAAAACTTCATTCCATAGTAGTTAAATCAATCGTAAAATTAATCACAACAGGGATTAAAAAATGTTTAGATGGGTACTTCCCATTTGAGCTTTGCGCACCCAAGTAATGGTTTGTAATGATATGCGTCAAGGTTTTGTGCCCTTTCATTAGTTTCTTTTGAGCGTATGTTCCAGATAATCTACATTTAGGTTCTTCTCACTGGATATCATCCACCTCAAAAGCAGCAAGAGAAACTGTACTACCACACAGAAGGTTTAAAAGGATACTTGCAAGTTAACACTGCTCTTACAGTTTCTACTTCCAAGATAATATCAAAAGCTCCTGAACAGAAACCAACATTATCAATGGCCGGAAAAAGCAAGATCAGTAAATTACTCCGATTTCATTCATAAGGAAGATCCAATGGATTTTTTTTTTTAATTGACGTTTCACCACAACTACCAAAACTTTATGCCTCACAACACATCACAGAGGATACTGCAATCCTACGTATAATTTAATTTCAAATATATAGAAGCATTTGTAAAACAACCATCTAGTTAACCAATATATAGAAGCATATGCGTAACATGTAAGTAATAGAGTTATGTTTAATTTCAAATTTCATAGATTTGTAGATAATGAATGGACTCACTCACAGTCACTCACAACTTATGCATTAGCGGTAAAGAAAATAAAATCACAAAAAGGAGAACAGAAAAGAAAATAAATTAAAAAAGAAGAAGAGTTTTATCTTAATCTTAGCCTCAACGTTATCGACGCTATCACAAAATAGTGAAGACCAAATTATGATGAATTTTCGTTGGCATTTCTACAATGATTTTTTGCTTATATAAAAATCATAAACCCGGTATGGCTCACATCTTCCTTGGTTCTAGGGACCGTTCTGAAACTAAAATCAAAGGGAAAGGGGAAGTGAAAATAAACACCGAAGCAGCACCATTCTAGGGACTAGGGTTCACAAAATTGTAAGTATATGACAACCGATTGACTATTATTTTTGTTTTTTCTTTTGATTCTTTCGATTCGCAAAATTGTATTTGAAGTTTCTTTAATTCTTTTGATTTTGATTGTTCTCTCTGCATAACCCTAGTCTGATTTGTGATCTTAGGTTTTGAATTTTGGTGACAAAGTTGGAAATTGGAATGTATTTGAATTATTATGAACAATTGTAAAATTGAAAGCTTTGTGTATAATACTGTCAATATACATAATCAACTAAAAGCTTGATCTGTTGATCACGTTGTCAATATATAGCCAATTGCTGTAGCTTTGGCCTTTGTGTATACTGTCAATTATAGATACAGTATGTTGATCCCGTTGTCAATATAAAATGCATTTGGAACTTGGCAGTAGTTGTTGTCTCTTTTTGCCGAGTCGCAAACTTATGAACTTCACATGTTACCAGTAGCTTAGCACAAATCCTTGGGCTTTGGAATCTCAATCTCACAGACAATCCACCTATTTGATTTTGAATTAGTTTGAGCACTTGTGTCTAAAGTATTGACTGGTAGGTACACGGCCAAGGAAAATTTATAAAGTATGATCATTTCTTAAGAGTGCCGTTGCACTCCAAAGCAGGAATTATAAGCTTTGACTATTACTTTAGTTTCTCTGATTAGAATGCCTACTTTAGTCCTCTATGTCTTGTGGGTGCAGGGTACTTATTGTTAGTGACATCTTGTGTGATTCTTAATTCTCCTTTACATTTTTTTCTACAGCTGAAAGAAATTATATTATTCCTTCTGTACCAACTATGAAGCATGAACCTAGTAACAAAAAGATGAAAAAAAAGCGAAGGCTCGATGATTTAGAGAAATCTCAATCAGGAGATATAGTCAAGTATTTCAAAACCCCTCCGACAACAAATATTGAGAATGCCGCTGAGAAAAAGAATTCTACTATTAACAACAGCGATGATGACAACCATGACATGACTGCAGATGATAACGGTACTACATGAGTTGATGATAATGGTACCACAAGAGATGATGATGATTTTGCTGACAGCGTGCAAAATATAATCGAAAATTGTGAAGTTAATAATGAGCATCAACCCTTGGATGTTTTTGATCCTGGAAATTGGAATGTTATTGATCAACCTTTGAGAGATAAGTTGGTGCGAAGGGGTCCTGTGAAAAAAATGCACCTTCATCATATACAAAATACACAAATCCGTTATCATTACCTTAGTCACAAGATTCAAAATGAGTTGATACTGATGTTTGCCGCTGAGACAAAAAACATTATCATCAAGAAGATACGGGAAGCAAAATACTATTCGGTTATACTAGATTGTACACCTGATGTAAGTCATGAAGAGCAAATGACTCTTGTTATTAGGTGTGTGCATACTTCTGCAACTCCAGTAAAAGTGGAAGAATTTTTTATGGGATTCTTAAAGGTGGACGACACAACTGGTAAAGGTCTTTTTGAAGTGCTTATGGATACTTTGAGTGGTCTTCAGCTTGATATTGACAACATAAGGGGTCAGGGATATGACAACGGTTCTAATATGAAAGGAATACGTAAAGGCGTACAAAATAAGATGATTCAAATAAATCCTAGAGTATTTTATTATCCATGTGGTTGTCATAGTCTCAACCTTACTATTAGTGATATGGTGGAGGCAAGTTCGATGGGTGGTACTTTTTTTGCTGCAATTCAAAGTATTTATGTGATGTTTTCGGCTTCACCAAACCGGTGGAAGATTTACCAAGATCATGTTAAAGGTTCAGAAAACATCACGCTGAAAAAATTGGCAGACACACGATGGGAGAGTCGAGTAGAAAGTGTTAAAGCAGTACGGTGCCAAGCCCCAGAAATACGAAATGCTTTGGTTTATTTGACAGAGTATTGTGAATATGAAAAGGTGAGGCATGCTGCTGGGAAAATAATTAAACAAGACGTGGAAAATTTTGAATTCTTGCTTAGTATGGTTATTTGGCATAATATATTATCGGCCGTGAACAAGGTTAGTAAACTGATGCAAACAGAAGATATTGATATTAATTGTCCTGTTCAACAGTTAAAGGGACTCGCTTCCTATCTTGATATTTATCGAGAAAATGGATTTCAACCAGAGATTGCTCAAACTGAACTTATTGCTGCTAAAATAGGCATTCAACCAGTTTTCCAAGAGAAGCGTTTCATTTATAAAAATATCCATTTGGATAAAGTGCGAGTAACGAGGTACGTCTATCACCTAAAGAATCTTTTAGAGTTAACTATTTCTTATACATATTGAATCAAGCCATTTCTTCAATTAGTACTAGGTTTAAACAATTTGAAATGTACGAAGAGAACTTTGGATTCCTATTTGATATGGATAAGATACACTCTATTCATGATGAAAGCTTAAAAGAATCATGTATGAAGCTTGAAGGTTATCTGCAACATGGCTCTTCAAAAGATATCGATGGAATGGATTTGTTTTTGGAATTGAAAATGCTGACTTGTATCGTTCAAACTTCTATGAAAAAACCCAAAGATGTGCTGAATTTTCTAAAGACTATGGATGGCCCTCTTCTTATCAAAATGCGTGGGTAGATTTCAGGATCTTGTTAACTATACCGGTTACCATTGCGTCTGCAGAAAGAGCGTTCTCTAAGTTAAAATTAATTAAAAATTACCTCCGATCCACTATGTCACAGGAAAGATTAAATGGGTTAGCTATGTTGTCTATTGAACAAGCAATCGCTGAAAACTAAAATTTTACGTATATTATTAATGTGTTTGCTACTAAGAATGTACAAAGAGATTCGACTTTTGGCCAAGCATAATCGAGTTGCTCCTAGAAACGATCGAGTTTGTGGAAGTGTTAATCCCTGATCTTAGCAACATTGTGATCATTAATTAGCGAAAACAGGTATGTGCTACAACCTTAAATCTTTATGAGAGAAATTGTACGATGATTGCAGGCAATAAATAATGAAGCGTACTGTTGATTTTGTTTGGTAAATGGATTTGTCTTAAACATGTTCTTCCTTTTCCTCACAAGTTTAATTTTCTTGTCCATCATATTACCCCTGTCTGTATTGAGTTTGTATGCTAAATTTGTTACATAACTTGATTAATGTCATATATAAGTTGATCAGGTACTCCATATTTATGAATAATATTCACAAGTGAAAGTCCATAGTCTGTTTTTCTCCTTTATACTTTTTCATCATACCCCACATATTATGTTTCTCTGTATTGCTTATATACGTGATCATTCCGTTGATTAATAGGAGGCCACAAAAAAAATTTTGCGTTAGGCCACAAAAAATGCAGGACTGGCCCTGATCATGACCAGGCCTCTTCCGATTCTGCACCCTAAATATCTATAGTGGCATCATCATAATCATATATAATTAATACATAGACCAGCAATCTTTTTTTCCCATCTTCTGTTAACAAGAAGATGATAATAGGATATTGAGCCCGCATCTTAAACCCGAGCTGATAATGCAGTCTTTCAGCTTTTCTTCTGTCATCTTCTCTTGCTTTTTCACCTGCAAAAAGTACATTTAAATCTAGCTTCGGATACTTCAAAAAAAAAGCTCTACAATTTGTTTTTGAAAATGATATATATCCCCACCACTGGGTAACATTAAAAATATATGGGAAAATTAAGAAAGTAACCAGTTTCCTGGCCCCTAATTAATAAACCAGCCAATTTTTTTAGGTCTTATATAAAGTAGCCAAACTGTTAGTTTTCACGTCTGGGCCCACCAGAATAGTCAGCAAAAGTTGATTTAGTCAATAAATCCCCTGAAATTACCACCATACCCTATGAAACTCTAAAGTAAGAGCATCGTTGAATTAGAACTCATGTTCTTCATCTTTTCAGCTCTTTTCTGCATCTTTTTACTTCGACCATGAAGATTAGGTTAGAGTTTGATATGAATTTGGTACGAATTTATCAAGGTTTTTGACATACATATCGACCTAAAAATTAGTTCACAATGATGATGTTGTTGCCGATAATGGAGAAGATTTTTTGAGGAGAATTTAAAGTGATTTTTAGTCATAGTTTGATTAGGAAGAATGGGTTTGCAGCGAATTCGATTTGATATGGAGTATGCATCATTGGGTATGGATCAGTTGACTGATTTAAGTAATCAAAAAATCTAGGGTTTGAGCTTCGTTTGGAGTACATTAATGGAGATTTGAGGAAGATTCAGAAGAACATGTTACTATTTCACAAAGAAGAAGATGAATACGTCATTTCAATTTGGGATTTCTGTTACATCTTAGGGTTTGTGATTAGGTTCAATTGGGTTTAGTAGGCGTGATTTCAAATTGGGGAAGAAGAAGTTGATTTCTATTTTAGTCCAACGTTGTGAATTTATGATTTGGGTATTTTTTTAGGATTAAAAAGTTAGGGTTCCTAACTTTTTCGGTGGTGGATGGAAAATTTTAAAACCCCTATTTTGATTGATGATAATTTTTCGTGATTGATTAGTAACTGAAAGAGTTTCATGAAGAAACGAAGAAGATGAATACTGAGTCAGCGAGTTGACTCAAAAACGGTTCATAATACTAACCGGAGCTAGTGACTCTTTGAGGGGTCTAGAGGACATTTTCTAATGAAGATAACTGACACGTGATCACTAACCTGCTGTAACCCGTTTTTTCGAAAAAACGGGACAGAAAAAATCCAACTCTGCCATTTGATATAATGATTCGAGAAAACGACCAATAACAAAACTTTCTCTCTCTTCTTCTTCTCCTCTCACCCAGGCGATTTCCGGCGACCAAAACCCAAACTCCGGCAACCTCTAACTACTCAGATCTACTCCTTTTGGAGTGGATCTGAGCAGTACCCACGTTTTCCTTTTAGTTTTAGCAAGTTATTTCATAAATTAGCTAAGTTTATAATTTTTTTAGGTTTAGTTTTGGGATTTATTCCCCTTGCCGGAGGAAAGTTGTCTCCATCTTTATGGTGGTTCTTTCTATGCTTATATAGCATCTTCAATTGGCTTTACGAACTCCGGCGGCCGGAATCTTCATCGGGAAATTCAAGACTAAAAGCAAATCACTCCTATTTTGGAGTATCTCTTTCTCAAGAAGAAGAAAATCAACAAAAATGGTGGACTTGTGATCCGAAAACCATTTCTCCTCCGATTCAATCGGTTCTTACATACACTTTTCTAGTCTTTTTCCGGTGTCCTTTCTCTTTTCTTTCTAGAATACTTGGTTGTGTACTAGTATTGTATGGTGTTTCTCTATTACTCTATCTTGATGTCTTGAAACTCTTTGTAAACTTAACATTGAATTATTAATGAAGAGTTGATCCTTTATCAAAAAAAAAAAAAAGAAAAAAAAAAAACCCCTCTCAAATATATCTGTTCAGTGTTCATTAACATATCAGAAGACATATCTTCCCACCACAACACCACCTAAAGTTTATATATATTTTTTTTTTTAATCCACATATAGTTTGGTGCCGATGTCATTGTTTTTATTTTAGTACAGTGACATAGGCTAATTGTTAGCTTTTATTTATCTAGCTGGCATGAGTAGCTAAAGCTTATAAAACAAAATCCATTCTTGTTGATTGATTTGGTGCTCCATTAAAACAACTGTGTGTGTGATTTGAGCTTCTCAATTATTATTTGATGACTAAGCAGCTTAAAATGGAATAGTTTTGATATGATATTACCTGCACTTTTTGAATTACCTTTTCGAAATTTCAAATTGTTCAAAAGATATATTCAAAAAACTTTGAACATGTTCTCTATGTCGATCTGCAAGATTGTTATTTGTTAAACAGCAAACAAACAAACAAACAGTAACGAGGAATGGATTTGGGATGAAAAGCAACAACAACTAATAAAAATAGAATTTGTGGATGTTAGTTTGGTTATATGTAAAACAGCTAATTGGATTATTGTTACTCCCTTCGTTCCACTGTAAACAACGATTTTGGAGTTTTCACTAATTTTAAAGAAAAAAGGAGAGACCAAGTTTTTTTTTCATCTTTGTCCAATGAAAAGTTTTAATACATTTATTGATGTTATTATGTTTACAATTCCAAAGCAAAATTATTACTGGTAGTAGTTTTGTAGAAAAATATGAAAACTCTTGAAGTATTTTGGGACTAGAATATGGATTTCTTTTGATACATAGAATGTTCTTAGAACTAGGTCTAAGTACATTAGCCTAGGATTTATGTTATTACAGGGTTTCAATTCCCAACCTCACCTATGGAAGGAAGTTTGAGAACCATCGTATCATTTTCTCACTCATCTAATGTGGATTGAAGAGAGCATACTGTTACATTAAAATAATAATAAAAAATCGTCTATGGATAGGAAAATGTGTTCAAGATGAAAGTCACGTGGAAATATAAAAATACTCCCTCCGTCCCAAATTAGATGAGCGAGTTGTAGTTTGCACAATTTTTAAGGCAAGAAGGAAAGGAGAGTATGTTTAAATATTTTTTTACAATTATAACCTTATGGATAATAATAACTAGTAAAACTTAAAAATGATTTATCTCTTAAACTATACCATGGTTTTTAGTAAACTTTATACCGTTAAAAAGCTTTTTAAAACACCTACAAAACGAATATAAACATGGATATCAAATTATATATATTTCTTATAGTAACACTAATCAATTAAAAGGGTAGTTTTAATATCTCTTGATTAGAGAGATAGCTCATCTATTTATGAGACAAAATTTAAAACCAACTAGCTCATCTAATTTGGGACGGAGGGAGTATAAAATAATTGGACCGTCCCCCACACCTCTCCTGTTAGAGTGTAGAGTGTTTTAGAATAGTATTTGGGACGGTTTGTCCTGGACTATTGTAAAAATTATAGACCGGCAAGAAACTTTCACAAATGACTTGCTCTTGAAAAGGAACTCAGTCTAAAGAAAGAAAAAAAAATCTTGGAAACCACTGAAAGCATCAGTATATATAGAAATACTAGGAAATCAAAATAATTAAAAAGCTATGTTAGGAATTAGCTATGAGTCACCAACTCATCTTTTTACATTTGTGATATGAACAGCCATGCCTGCATATCCGTACCTCGATTATCTGTGGTTTGGGTTTAGAAGCAGTGCCGGAAACGCTAGGTGTTGCACGAGTATCATCACTAAGATCATGCTCATGATCATCTTCATCTTCATCACCCTCCATAATGTCATTGTTTATGAATCTAGGTTGATGTTTTTGAAGTAAATGTTTTTCTTTAAGTTCCTTCTCCATCATTTTTGTTTCTTCTTGCATATTCCTTAAATAAGATATTGCGTCTACTAACACTGATCGCCTATCCATCTGCAACATATTCACCAATGGAATTCTTTAGTCTCCAAAATCATAAACCCAAATATAATTGAAAATAAATAAATTTGTTTTACCTTTGTGATATTAGGAACAAGGGCACGTAAATCAAGTAGTTGTTGACTAAGCCTCTTCCTTCTATTCCTTTCTGAAACTAAATTCTTACAATTTACTGTTCCTGTTTTGGGCTCACCATCTATATCTTCTTCCATGTCGTCGTCATCATCTGCTACAGAAGTATTAGTAGCAGTAGCTGCAGCTGTAGTGGTACTTTGATTATGTCGCTTGGTTGATGATTTAGGCGGCTTTTCGATATTGTGGAGTTTTTGCTTCTTTAGCCGCAGTTGTTGAGGAACATGTTCAGAAACTGGTGTTGGAGCAATTGACGCCATGGTGATTAGATTGTCACTATCAGTTTGAAAATGTTGATCAACACCAACACTTTGAAGACTACTCTCTGCCATTACATTAAGATACGTCTCACAGTTTGCGTCATTATCAACTGGTTGATCAAGAATAACTTCGTCGTGACCAGGAAGAATAGGGTGATAATAATGATCTTCTGGTGGAGAAATAATGATATTATCAAATTCATGAAGATCGAGTGGAAACGATGAATCAGGTCTAGGTAAGTTGAGAGGAAGGTTACATTCTGAGTAAGGGTGCTCATATTCTATGTTTGTAATAGTATCAGTGGTATTTGTATCAAGCATTTGAAGATCAAGAAGTTGTTGAAGCTCTTGAGGAATAATGTTGGGATCATCCAAATCTAACCATGATGAAATTTGGATGATCATGGTTAGACCAGACCGAGTTAGCTGAGTTCGACTGCTACTTTCATCCCCTCCCATCTTGCGATGTTTTCTAGACCGCTATCTATATTATTATGTACCAGCCACCAGACTAGATGTGGGTACATAATCTAGACGTCAGATCACAGGAAGATTTTACAAGCTAGAAAAGATCTAACCTGAGTTCATCGCCTCTATACAAGCTAGAAAAGATATAACCTGAGTTCATCGCCTCTAAAAACATGATATAGTTATATTTTGTTTATCTAAATGATACTGTCCAATATATAAACCATATACACTAATTACACAGTGGTGCTGCGGGATCTTGAAAATCCAAAATGGTTTTTAAGGAGTTATAATGTGTTAAACATTTATATCCACACATGAAATATCGATGGAGAAGGTTTACGAACGAAAGGTCGTGTTTTTGTCTCATGTACTAACCCTCAAGAGTAAAAGTTTAAAGTGATCAAAGTATAAAGAAGTTATACACTCACTATGTTTTTGCGATGCGCTTCGTAAATATTTAAGCAACATTTTATTTAAAAAACGTGAAAGCTGATAACACTTACTTGTCTAAATTCAAATTTAGTTTTTGAAAAAATAATTCTATTAACGGTAAGAAACTTGATTTTTTTTTTAAATAATCTCCTTTAAATTTAGATTTTTGTTGTTGAAAATAACCAGATATATAGAACAGGGAAGAAACTAATCTGTAGATTCAGACTTATTTGGAATCAACTCTGGTAGAGTTGTCCGTCCGATGACAGAATCTGTATGATTAGTTACTTCCGAAACAGATACAAAGTTTGAGTTCATATTACATTGCTCATAGGCTTTAACAGAATCAAAATTAATAACTGGAATTAAAAAGGAAGGTGTAACAGAGAAGCTAGTAATCAGCTGTGTTGAAGTTCTTCCTTCTTTTGCCAACAAATCTGCCACTTTGTTTTCTCTTTTATCCACACAGTGAAATCCCCAAAAAGAAACTAGTTCAGCTGCCATCTTCATTACTTCATCTAATATGGCTATACATTGCCATTTGATTGAGGTTTGTTTGCCTTGTACGTACTTGATAGTGTTTTGATTATCTCCTTCTATTGCCAGATTTTGCAAGTTGTTGTTTATGGCCCAAGTTGTAGTCTGCAGCAAGGCTACAGCTTCAGCTTCTTCTGGTGATTCTTCCCTGCAACTGCCCATCCCTGCTCCTTTTAAGGTCCCTGCCAAGTTGCGCAAAATAAATCAAAAACAAGCATTAGTTGTAGCAGAAACCCAAGAAGAATCACAGTTTAATTTATAAAAGTTTCTTATTGGCAGAGTCAAATAAATCAGATTATGAGTTCTGATGTTGTTTTGTGTTATGACTGGTAATTTTGTTATTTGGTGCCAATATTCATAATGTCTCTGTATGTCTTTAGCCAATTGAGCTGGTGTTCTATTTTTATCCTCAAAGACTTTTAGGAATCATTTTTTCCAGATGGACCAACACTTAGTTGCAGCTAATGAAATGGATATTGAGTTCAGTTCTCCCCTCATCCATTCATTATACATATCTAAGAAAGAAGTATGTGTAGAAACAGTGTTAGAAGATACTCTCTGCGCAGGCATTGGCTGAAGTGTCAAAATTTCTTTTGCATATGCTCATTCAAAAAACAGGTGAAAGGTAGATTCTTCTGTATGCTGACAAAACACACAATTCCTATCCCCATCTCTACTTGAACCAAGTTTTTTTTTAGTTTGTAAAGAATCCAGTAAACATTTCCAGATGAAAAAATTGATTCTCTGAGAAGTGTTTATGGTCCACAATTTCTTCCAAAATTTTTTTGTCTGAATTGTGGTTGAATCATTCAAGTTTTGAAGTTTGGCATATAGTGACTTCACAGAGAACTCTCTATTAGTAGTAAGAAGCCATCTGATTTTGTCTCTTTTCAGTGATCCCTCTTTAGTTAAGAAAACCTTATGTTCAAGATTTCCCTGACCAAAGAAGAATCAAACATAGAAGTTAACAGGTTAATATTCCACTTCTTTGTTTCACAGTCAATCAACTGTGATACAAGTGTTATGTTGCAGTTATTATTTGGGAAAGAGTGAGCTAAAGTCTCTCTCTTGTTCGGTATCCATTTATCTTGCCAGATATCTATTGAAGTTCCATCACCCACCTCCCAAATGGTATTTTTTTGATGTGTTCGATACCCTGCAAGATGTATTTCCATACCCAAGAGGCTTGTGATTTCTTCTTTGAATGTAATGCACCAGTTTTTTTAAAGTACTTTCCTTTTAGAATTTGTGCCTATAAATCGTCAGGGTGACTAAATAACCGCCAAGCAATTCTTCTAATCATTGCTTGGTTCATTTTATTAGCTTCTTTGAACCCCAATCCTCCCTGGTCCATAGGTTTGCAAAGAAAGTCAAAAGATTTGATGTAGATACCCTTAGAGTTTGTGTGTTTTCCCCACCAAAAATCTCGTTGGATATCGTTGGTACTCTTAGTTATCTTTTTTTTGGTAGCACAAAACAGCCCATGCTGAAGATGGGCATACTAGAAAGCATTGATTTGTTTAATACCATTTTACTTGGTTGAGATAAGATTTTCCCAAGCCAAGTTTTTATTCTCTGTTCCATATTTTCGATTATATTATCAAAATATTTTAATTTAGACTTATCTATGAAGGGAGGAGCCCCCCAAGTGTATATCTTTTTGTTCAATTTTTTTATTTTCATGAGCCTAGAGATAATACCCTAATGCTTATTATGAACCTTTTTACTAAAAAACAGACCTGACTTGGCAAAGTAAATTACTTGCCCTGATTCTTTGCTAAAGAGGTTAATAGCTTCTATCAAGCTCTTACAGCTTCCTAGATCTGCCTTAGTAAATAACATAAGATCATCTGCGAAGAACAGGTGTGAGATTGGTGGCGATTTAGGCGTCAATTTAATGCCCTGAACTTTATTGACAGTTTCCAGGTGACAAAGTAAACGTGAAAAGACTTCCATACAGAGAATGAAAAGGTAAGGGGATAAAGGATCCCCCTGTCTAATCCCTCTTGAAGGAATGAATTCCTTACAAGGGAAACCATTAAGAAGAAAAGCTATAGAAGAGGAGGAAACACACTGAAAGATTAACTCACACCATTCTATAGAAAAACCAAAAGCTGTTGCGGTTTTGATTAAAAAATTCCAACTGACACTATCAAAGGCTTTCGACATGTCGATTTTTACGCCTATGTTCCTAGTTTTCTTTTTACTTTTTTTCATTGAATGTATTACTTCATGGGAAACTATAATATTGTCAGAAATCTGTCTAGAGGAGAGGAATGCAGATTGAAGAGGGGATATGATCTTTTCTAAGAGTTTTTTGAATCTATTTGCCATTAATTTAGCAATGACCTTATATGGTGTGTGCAAAGCCCTATCGGCCTAAATTCAGCTGGGTTTTTTGGATTTTTAGTTTTAGGGATAAGAAACAAGAAAGTTTTGTTTAGGTCTAGATTGAGTTTTTGTGTTTGAAAGAAATTTTGAACAACTGCCACCAATTGTGGACCAACTGTTTCCCAGTTGTGCTTGAAGAAGCTAACAGGAAATCCATCTTTCCCTGGCGCTTTATTGGCTTTTAACTTTTTAACTACCTCCCATATTTTAGTAGCAGATGGGGTTTCCATTAATTTTGTGTTTTCTTCTGGTGATATGCATGGTTCTATGTGAGAGAAGATTTCATTTTCTGAGCTTTCAGTAGAAGGTTTGAAAATGTTTGAAAAATAATCAGTCAGCATGTTTTTTATGTCATTTCTAGAAGAGACAACCTTGTCTTGACTATCCTGTATGCAGTCAATATTATTTCTTTTCCTCCTTTTTAAAGTGGTGACATGAAAAAAAATCGTATTTCTTTCTCCTAGAGCAATTGTGTTATTTATAGATTGATGTTTGGATATCTCCTCTTGAGTGTCATAAAGATATTCTAGTTCTATCAGCTTTTCCCCAATCAATTTATTGTTAGAATCCTTTGAGTTCTTACTTGTAGGTTTTCTATGAGTTTGAGAATGGTTTTGATCTTTTTATTTGGTTTTCCAAAGATACCTCTTTTCCAAATGCCTAAGTTTTCTCCTAAAGTAGAGATGTTGTTTATCAGGTCAACATCCGGATTCACAGAAGTTGTGTTGTTCCAGGACTGTTTGATGACTTGAAGACAAGAATCCTCTTTCAACCAAGTATCGTAAAACTTAAAAGAATGACTCAAATACACCTTTCTTGAGTTCAAGGAAAGGCATATAGGACCATGATCAGAGCCTATATCCACTAAGTTTTCAAGAAATGCTTCTTGGAATTTAATATTCCATTCCGCATTTGCCAAGGCCCTGTCAATCCTTTGTTTAATGTTAGCTGATCCTTCCCTTTTATTGCTCCAAGTAAAAATGTTCCCCTTAAAGCCTAAGTCTTCTAAACCTGTTCGCTGAATTAGATTTAAAACTGGTTCCACTTTTTTCCTATCAAAGGGTAACCCTCCTTGTTTTTCCTCACTATTGAAGATTATGTTTAAGTCAACTATTACTAACCATGGCATCTTATTGAAGTTATCGTTGTGCTATGTCTTCTAGATAACCCATCATTTATAATTTATGATCATGTTTGGGTACACCATAAAAGCATGTAAGTAGCTACTCCGGAGAGTTGAAGTTGTTTTTAACTATGATGTTTATCATGTTAAGGTTCCATTGAACCACTTCAAAATGAAAGCCATCCACCCATGCAATTGCTAGTCCCCCAGATATTCCATCTAAGTCTACAATGTGGGTGTTTGGAAAATACGAAAGATTATTTCTCATTTAGCTCCTTTGAGACTTAGTTTCAGACAGAAACAAAACATCTGGTTTTTCCACATTAAGTAAAGTATTAAGATGTTGTTGTGTTTTTTTCTGGCCACACCCTTGTGTGTTCCATGCCAGAATTTTCATGATGCAATAAAGAAATTAAGAATAAGGGAAAACAACATAAGAAAAATTAAAATTTGCTCCTGAGTCTAGTGAAGCCTAAGCTCAAATGCCAAAAATTTAAAGCATGCAATGGGATACTTCCTATAGTCAAAGGGGATTACTTTGTCACGTCTGTGAGATATTCTCAAATACAAGAGAATGTAGGAAATTTGTAAAACAGAACACAAGAAAAAACAAAGTATTAAATATTAAAAAGAAGGTTTGAAATAAAAAGCTTGGGGGGAAAGCAACCTGATCTGCAAGAAACAATCAGATTTTAATTCCAATTAGAAACCCTAAAGCTTTTGTTACCTCGATTCCTGCTATGAAGTCTTGTTTGTTGATAAAGCAAAAAGCTCTTCAGAATGGATCACCAGAGTCATGCACCAGAATATCTTGAATAGTTGTAGATAAAGTTGCTGATATAATATACAGAAAAATATAAAAAATACTATTTGTCATTTCACTTTAAAAATCAATATTATTATATGTCCTAGCTACTAGTTGAGCTTTTCTAATTCCATATAACGTGGTTTTCGTCTGTATTTTGATAAACCCACACAAAAAGAATTAAAGTAAATACTAAAAGAAGATTCAATTTTAGTTTGATAAATTTTATTTTGGAAAATTATACTTGTAAGTAAAACTGCTTGAGAAAAAAAATAATTTTTAATATTATACTCCCTCCCTCCCTATTATACAGAATAAAAAAATTATTAGTTTTCATAAATTTCCTTCTACTTTCCTAATTTATCCTTACCTTGTTCCAATACAAATATTATTTTATTTATCTTTATCTTACATGTAAAACTAAATTGTATGATACTCGTGCATCATTAATGAGGGTGTATGTGGAAAAATTAACTTTGGAACTGGAGCTACAAATTTCTAAACTCCGCCTATGTAATAGGGACTTAGGGAGTATATATACATTAATACTAGAAATTAAATTATAATTTTTTTTTAGGAAAAACCATTTCAAGAGATATGTTTGGGTTGTTTTTGAAATTTGTTATAACAATAATTGTTGAACTTGATATATTCCTAAATACAATTTGCATATTTTTCCAATATCTTTAGTTTCAGTTTATATTCTACCAAAATTTCAACATTTTTTTTACACAGCACAACACAAAAACGCACAACATAAAAACACTTTTACAAAACTCACAACAATGCAAAACTATGCCTTAATTGAGACATACAACATTATTACCAAAAATCCCAGCAGTCAAACGGGATTCGATACATTAAAAATTCTGATGTACCATGCCTTAATTGAGACATACAACATTATTACTTAGCTCATTCTTATGAACCATGCATCATATGCTTTTCCTAGTCAATTGCTCGACAATAGTGATGCATACTCTTGAATCACTAGCTGGTTTTCACTGTCCATGTTTTGGCCAGCCTTGGACTAATGCATAGGCCAACTCTTGGCCTATTCCATGTTCCTGCATCATCCTTGAGTTCAGCTAACTCAATTCCATGGATATGCATCAATGCCAACATTGCATGTCGCATTTGTCATTTGTCATTGTCTTTCCTCCCTCATTGAAGCTTCATTGTGTCGGTCAATAAGCTTCATTACTTAGACAACGACTTTACAGTGTAGCGCTATCATTACACTTTATTGGCCCTGCAGGGTCCCACTATCTTAGCGCTTTATAGTCTATGCAGTGTAGTGTTGTCATAACTGTTCACTAACTAGGCCGACTATGCTGTAACGCGCCACTATTGCGTTTCACTAACCATATATGTTATACCTAGCACAATACGTGCCATGATGTACTGAGAATTTGAAGATTGGTATGTGGTGTCGTGCTTTTTAGTTAAAAGCAAAGCACATCATGTCAGATTGCAGACATAACACACAAATAACAGTGACGATGGCCGTGCTGATACACTTATTTTATTTTCAAATAATAATAATTTTTTGAAATTAACACATCGGAAAGTTCAATGAGTTTTACAAAAAAAAAATTACAATAAATTTAGAAATACTATATTTTGCACATGATATGCTTGGTAGAATGTTGCGTCTTATCGTGTTCAAACTGTAGTTGTTGAAAATCTTACAACTACACCCAAATAATGATAATAACACAAAGCTTAAGTCATGTTGATCAACTCAAACATTAATGATATTATGCACCACTTTGACACTTATGTGATCTTTGTAAACTCTTCTATTATGAATATATGTTACTTTCCAATGGATTAAAAATAGGGTTCATACACCACAATAGAAAGATATGAAGATATAAGCTAAATTCTAAGGTGAACTTGTTTTCTTTCTTTTATAATTCCTAAGCCTATCTCTCTTGATTGATCACCCCCCACTCTCTCTCATTTCTGAATCCTTATATAGACAGACTCATCAATAAAAGACAACCTTAGTTCACGTGTAATATCCCAGTTGACTGATTCTGTTTCTATCTTATACGCCAGGCTTTTGAGAGCTGTCCCTGTCTGTCGCACTGTTGTTTGGACTCTTCGTGCTTCTTCTGATGAAGTTAGTGTTCGTGCTATTATCTCGCATAATTGTCTGTTCGTGCTCCATGGTTATTCTCGCAAGGTGAATTACTAAGTCTTCGTGCTTTGAGGTTGTTTTGTACAGGGCGAAGTTGGTATATCTATCTTGCACGATATTTCGCCCCAACACAACCTATACTGTGCTTTGTTATAAACGTGCTCGTACCACACGCACTTCAAACCTCTAGATCTTATCTCTTAGCCATTTTTTATGTTATAAACAATTATTGACACTTCAAAAAGGAGCGTAAACTCGTTACCTCATGAAGTGCACTGTGGGGCTTCATATCCTTCTTTCTTATTTTCTTTGAAAAGTGGGGAACAATCTCCCAAATTAGACATCTGATTTTCTTTTTCCTTTTCCTTTTCCTTTTCCTTTTCCTTTTCCTTTTATAATAGTCCATATAGACCCCATCCGCTTTTTCTATTTTATCCTTTTGGAAATGTCCATATGTTATTTTTGTTTTTGTGTTCTCAACGTGTTTCTTTTCTCAACACTATTTCTGCTTCAATTATCATATGTGCCGGGCTCTCGACTTTAATCAATTGGTCACAACATATTCTTTTCTCGATATTATTTGTGCTTGAAATTTTTCATATCTAGGAGATCCATAAGTGGATGGAAATTGCCAAACTGGGAGGCCTTCGTTAAAAAAACGTAAAGAGCTTAATGCTTAACGTAACAACATAACAGTGTTTGGTAAAACTGAAAGGCGTCGCGCCACCCAAGTTTTTATGTGCTTAAATTAAAGATGCAGGCAGATAGCTCCCTACAAGAATTACTGCCTGCTTCTTTAATGTGTATGATCAGGGCGATCCTAGCTGGTTGCTAAGTGCGTAAATAGTAGGTAGGGTAGTATGTTGGTTTTGCAAGTTGATCGTTTTTCTTTACTGTATGTTTGCAAGTTGATCGTTTTTATGTGCTTAAATTAAACTCATTACCTCATGAAGTGCACTGTGGGGCTTCATATCTTTCTCTCTTTTTTTCTTTGAAAAGTGGGGAACAATCTCTCAAATTAGACATCTGATTTTCTTTTTCCTTACTGTATGTTTGCATCAATTCTCATCCAAAAACTATACAGCACTTCTGTATGCAATATATGCCTTTTGTTTTGTCGATTACGACTGCACTCAGAAACTTTATAACCACCACCATTTCAATCTGTCGGATTAATAATTTGCCATCAGATCAGAAAGTAATCATGATAAAAATAAAGTGATAACAAGAGAGAACTCAGGTGTAGTAACTCGCTGAATTATTTGTAGCATTCCATATTCTTAGGTCCCGGAAAATTTAGCCGTATTACTCCCATCCGGAACAATAAAAATGTCTTTATGAGGTGGCCGGATTCACCAAGTAGAAGAAGTAATATATAGAAGTCAAAAAGAAAAGTTTTTTTTGGTAAAAAAATCTTTTAGAAGTTCTTCTAAAATTCGGTTTCCACGCTAAAATTAGTCTATCGGAGTCTACTTCATCTTTAGTTCCATTTACCCAAAAACTCCATTAAACATGTAGCTAAGAAAATTGAAGCCAGTACGCCACCGACGCATATATTTGTAACAGCACACAAAGCTAGGAATATTGGGATTATCCGCATCTATCTTGTGATATCAGTATATGTTTAAATTGATTTAATATCCTCAGTTTATCTGAATTTCCAGGTATCAATTGCGTATATACCGATATAGACCGTAAGTGTTTGGGATCAACTCATATCTGCAGATACGTCTGAATACACCTTGATTGTTTAACATCTAAGATCATCGTGTATACTGGCTACCCCGCTTGTGAGTACGGCAAACCATACATAGGACTATAAAAGTCTAATTACAATGAAGCTTTGATACTTGGTAAGATTTCTGTTAATAAACCTAACCAAATTACTTATACCAAAATAATGATCATGTAGCATTTTAAAGTTCCATACTTCCATTAGAGAGTAGGAAACTAGCTAGGTAAGATTTGTGTTATAGAACAGAAGTACAGATCGAGGATAAGTTTACGTGGCGTGGTCTTTTGTCTAGTTATATTCCTTGTTATCGGACGGAAATGAATAAATAGGGTTTGTCTGCACCTCCCAAAAATAATCAAACTCTAGCCGCCCACGAAATATAAATAAATTCATTTCCGGACCAAAACCACCGATTCACGTCCAAGTGAGGGTTAGCATTGTGCATGTGCTTAACACAGGCCATTGTATACATATTTGTATATATATTTGGTGGAGATGTTCAAACAGAAACCGTACTTTGTTCACTAATTTTTTCTTCCATCATCATGACCATCTAAAAATACCTTTGTTTTATCTTCTTCTACTTCTTTTCCTGATTCTATAGTATCGACTTCCAAATCTTATTCAACTTTTATCTGAAAACACCTAATACGAAGACAATAAAAATCATTTTCCCCAACAAATCTAAGATTTCTTATTTTCTTCTTAGTTTTCGCAATGGCTGAACATTTATAGAATAAAACCCTTTGAATCCAATTATGAATATGACTATGATTTTGAACAATCTTCTTGTTAGTTGTTTGATTAATAGGAACTTTGCTTTGCTCAACAACCACTTGTAGGTCAAAATGGTTCTTGTGTTGGTGGTGGACGGTCCACATATTTAATCTTCAGAGGTGCATATGCACCATTTTAACTGTTGTTGGACGGAACTGACCTGTTTTTTTGGCTGAAAATGAATTTATTTATATTTTCAAAAGGATTTTTTAGGTAGAGTTTGAATTTTCATCGAAATGTGTTTTCTTCGATGACCGCAAAAAGCATTGAATATATTCTTACTAGAAATTCTGAAAAGCTCTCCCATTCTTTTTTCCTCCAGCCTAACATCAATTTATCTATTGATGGTACTGCTAAGTTACTATTTGTTCTAAAGCCAAGACCAATAATACTTCCACCACCCTCGCGGAACTTCAACTGACGTTGGATGTTCTGTGTTTCATATCTTGAATATTACCAGCAAAAATGGTTAACTAAGGAAGTCTTTTGACCTTCAATGTTTAGATTTCTCTTTCTTTTTTTTTTTGGTTGGAAAATCAGTGATTAAATTTTAGATGTTTGTTACTTTGTTAAGTTTTTCTACTATCATGTACTAGCTATATTCAGCTTAAGTATTCGGGGTTCAATTAGTGTTTGTATCTATCTTTTTTTTTTTTTTTCGTCGATAAAGAATAATGTTTGCATCTATGTGGCTATGCTATTATTATGTGGTTGACTGCGAGAAGGATTTTATTAGAGGTGTAAATTGGGTTGTCCAAGTACGAGCACAACCCAGCCCAGCACGCTAAAATTTGAGCACAGTCCATCCCAGCACGTGATTTAGCCCAGCACGTTAGTTAAATGGGACGTGCTGGGTTTGATTAATCGGCACAGTAGCCCATCCCAGCACACGGCACGGATAAGCACGTGGCACGGTACAGCACAACACGTTAATAAAGCACGTCATAATATGTATAAAATACTACAAAACATGGCACAATACATAATATTTTGTGTATTCAAGCCAATTATTGACATTTTATTATCGTTATGTTAACTTATTTTCATAATAACACATAATACCTAAATATTTGGAAAACATTTATATTGGAAAATACAAAATAAATGTGCCCGGCACAGCACAGCATGGCACAACACATTTATTTTCTTGGCACAGCCCAGCACATCACGCCTTCCAGCACGGTAGAGCACGACACGTCATAATATCAGGCACAGCACAGCACGACGCATAGCACGCTAAGCACGTGATTTCTTGGGCTGTGCTGGGCTGGGCCGACACGTTTTACACCTCTAGATTTTATGTTCCCTCGAGCCTGGTCAATATAAATGTCATCACGACCAGAAACAACGATATTCGCCAAATTCTTGCATTAGATAATCTTCGTGCCCATTTTGTTGCGATTATTAGTCCCACATTGTCTGGGTTATCTAAGATCCTGCGGTTTATAATCCTAAGGGCCTCTCCACCCATTGCTAATTGGTTTTGAGTTGGATGCCCATATTCTAACATGGTATCAGAGCAAACTATTTGTGTCGAGTCACTTGACCACACCTTTACTCCGCGTCACCCGATTTAATTGTCCACGTGTTAGACCCAACGAAGCTACACGTGAGGGGGCGTGTTGAGATTATTAGTCTCACATTTTCTGGGTTATCTAAGATCCGTCGGTTTATAATCCTAAGGGCCTCTCCACCCATTGCCAATTGGTCTTGAGTTTGATGCCCATATTCTAACACATTTAGGCCTCAATCAAGAATCAAACTTGGAACGCTTACACGTGGCTTAATTACCAGACATAGTTAGAATACAGATCATATAGGGTGTATCTCCAAGGTTTATACTTAGGCTTCTCTTAAATGTAGCCCACACATTTATTAACCATAACCCATTTAAAATAAATGCTTAAGTTAACCAAACAGACCTTTATAATCATTCAACATAGCCCACGAAATTATATACAATTATTAAATATAGCCCATAATAATAAGATAATCATTAAATCCCTCGATCAAAATCAACAAAAACAAAAATAAAAAAGTTAATTATCTAATCAAATTTATGTAAGATATTTGATATAATTAATTATTTTTATTAAGAATAATCAACATCTTCAATCAATTTTAGTATAATCATGATTGAGAACAAAAAAACATCATCTTATAGATTTTTTCTTTTTATAGATTATGTTTATGGAGTTCCTAGGAGAATGGTCCTAAGAAAAAAATTAAAACCTTAGCTAATTCCATTTCGATTGACGTTGTTGTGAAATTTTTTTAAGGGAACAATTAGAATATATACCATCAATTTTGATGTAATCATGATTAAGAAAAAATTGTTTTAGATAAAATAAGAATTAGAGTTTATTTTGTTTTTGGGAAAAAGTAAGAATTAGGGTTAATACATAACTATTAAATTTGTGAGAATAATAAAACAACAATTATAATTAATTTTAAGTATGATTAAGAAATTTTTTTTAGGGTGTATTTTGATTTTTAGGAAGAAGGATTTAAGTTTAATTGGTAGCAAAAAATTAAGACTTGTTTGGTTTTTCATTATAACTTTTGGTTTTTTATTTAAACTTATACTTTTTGGGCTATGGTTAATAAAAGTGTGGGCTACATTTAAGAGAAGCCTACACTTATAGCACCGATGCAAAAACTTCCGCAAGTGCTACTTCTCTTTATTTTTCATAGTTCGAGATTCACCTCCTTCATTCAAAAACCTTCCTCAATGCTTGCCAATAGTTAGAATAAAGATCATATAGGGTGTATCTCTAAGGTTTATACTTATAGCACCGATGCAAAAACTTCTGCAAGTGCTACTTCTCTTGATTTTTCATAGTTCGAGATTCACCTCCTTCATTCAAAAACCTTCCTCAATGCTTGCCCATAGTCAACTACGTATCTTTGTTGTGTCATGTAAAAGAAATAAATAATAAATACTCCCTCCGTCCCTATTATAGAGGCGGAGAAGTAAAAAATTGTAGTCCCTATATATAGGCGGAAATCTATTTCCAATGTGATTTCTTCCCTATATACCCTTATTAAAGAGTGTGATATTCACAAACTTAGTTAATGTCTTTAGTAATTCCCGAGAATAATTAGATACTTTAGTCGGATAAAAACTATTAATATATTCATATTTTCATATTTCCTAGACAAATGTATTGTGTATTGATGAGGGTAAATCAGGTACAATTAGGAAAATTTATAAAAACCAATTTTTTTCTTATTCTAAGAGGATTCCACTTTTCCGCCTATATATATAGGGGATAGAGGGAGTAAATAAAAATAAAATTAGAACCCGTGGCAGCTCATCTCTATTTTTGGTCATAGGCAGATTTTTCCTCCTACTAAATAATGCATGCTGACTTAGCCATGGTTTGTTGGAAACAAAATATGATTACTTAAATTATACTGATATCTGTGTGTGTTACTATGTGATATAAACATTGACTTATCCAAAATTCAGTTGTTAAACAATCGATATAAGAAGTTAAAAACTCAACCGATCATTAAAATTTGAACTTTTCACCAATATGTTGCTTGTAGGTGAATTCAAACTAAAATGTCTGCATCTTAATGATTTTATATAATTCGAGACTAATTCAATATGACATTTATCATCTATAAATATGAGATATATAACTTGTAAATTTCTCACCTTCAAGAAATAAAAAAAGCAGAAAATTCTTGAATTCAAATGCAATTTATTGTTAGAACAAAGAACAAAGAAGAAAATGAAAATCTCTATATCTTATCTACTTGTAGCCTTAGTGGCTCTGTTTACTTCATTTGCTTTCGCTACTGATTCAGGACCTCTGCAAGATTTTTGTGTAGCTGCTGAAAACCCCAATCATGCCGGTATAAAAACTCAAACTTTATCTCAACAATGTAATCTTAGCATCACTTTACCCAGTTATAATCGCTACAACATGATTTATTATGATTTCCTTGTTAGTGAAGCATTAGATTCTAGCTCATAATTACTTTTTTTTCTTGATGAAAACTCATTATTACTTAACCAACATATTAATTTATTTTGATGCAGTGTTTGTGAACGGTTTTTTCTGTAAGGACACGAATCTGGTAGTTGCCGAGGAATTCTATCTTGCCAATTATAATAAATCCAATGTAATTAGGAATCCAGTGGGGTCGATCATCACACTTGATAGTGTTTTTGAACTTCTTGGGCTTAACACTCTTGGTATCTCTCTGGCTCGTATCGACTATGCAGTCGGAGGACTTAATCCACCACATTCACACCCAAGAGCAAGTGAAGTTTAAACTGTCATGGAAGGTACTATTTGTGTTGGATTTGTCACATCAACTCTGTTAGAATATGAGCATCCAACTAAAAACCAATTCGCAATGAGTGAAGTGGCCCTTCCATATTATATTTTAAGTTCATTAAACGGATTCTAGCGATGTGGGACGATTGTCCTTTCACACGCCCCCTCAGGTGTAAGGCCAGTCACTCGGCCTAACACGTGGACCTACGTATGAGTGACCAGTCAATCAGTAACATGTGTACAGGTGAACTAAGTCGGTAATCTCATCCAGTAACAGTAATTCGTCCTACACCCCGGGTGTACAGGTGAAAAAGTCGGTACACCTCGGCCAATAACTCGGCGTACAGCAGGTCTGGGTCTGGTGCTTGGCTTTGATGCCATGTTAAAGTCTACGGGCATCAAACTCAAATCCAATTGGCAATGCGTGGAGTGTCCTTAAGGATTATAAACCGCATGATCTTAGATAATCCATACAATGTGGGACTAATAATCTGAACATCCCACCTCATGTGTAGCCTCGTTGGGTCTAACATGTGGATAATAAATCGGGAAACGAGGAGTGGGACTAATAATATCAACACTCCCCCTCACGTGTAGCCTTGTTGGGTCTAACAGGTGGACAATAAATCGGACGACGCGGAGTAAAGGCGCGGTCAAATGACTCGTCGCAAATAGCCTGCTCTGATACCATGTTAGAATACGGGCATCCAACTCAAAACCAATTGGAAATGAGTGGAGTGGCTCTTCCATGTTATATTTTAAGTTCATTAAGCGGATTGTAGTGATGTGGGACAATTGTCCTTTCACAAACTCCGAAAAAACTCTTCACCAAATTTATTTATAAATGAGATATGTTTATATTCCCCCGAGGAACGATTCATTTTCAATGGAATGTGGGAAACACCCTGTGGCTGCTCTTTTTTCTCTAAATAGCCAAAACCCTGGTGTGATCAGAATAGCAGATGTTATATTTGGTTCCCAAGCCACTCATCGATGATGCTGTTCTCACTAATGTTTTTCAAGTTGATAAGAATATAGTCGATATTCTTCATTCTCAGTTCGTTAAAAATGGTAACGATTCTGAATATATGGATCGATTATAAATGTTAATGTTTCCGAATAAACTCAAACATATATATATGTTTCCAATATTTGTTATCATTGATAATGTTGTATGTTCCTTATAGTTAGTAATACAACCATATGGACATAAGGAATGTTGATTTGTGTATTTTTTCATGTAAAGTTTACACCTTTTGTCCCTTCAATGTGATAACATACTTTTTGTAGCTGCGGGAAATCCTACAACTACACCCAAATGTTAACTCACACACAAAGTTACTAAAATCAGTGAAGAAGATAAGATTCAAGCCATTTTATTATTTTCTCATAAGGTTTATACACAGAGATAGAGGTATTTCCCAAAGAATACAAACCCTAATTCAATCTTACAACTTTCTTCACCAAACTATTACTTGGACTAGAGAAAACCTCATTACCCTCTACAATGTCTTCTCCCTCCTTATATAGGACTTTTACATATTGGATGACAGCTAATAAAATAGTTTCTTCTCCTACAAACACGGCTAAAACCTTGCTCTGTTGTCTCCTTGTCGCATAATCCCATGTCAATGATATCATCGCACTGATGTCACGCTTTCCATATGACTTTTATGCTTATCGCCGTGATACTCGTGCTGAATCTGACTGACCATCACGATCTTATTCATATTCTTCTGGTGATCCTCCTTTATCGCGTTTCTTTCATCGCCAATCTGTATAGTTACCTAGTCATCGTGCTACTTTCTATTTGTCGTGTCCAATACTTTCTTAAACATGGCGAGATGATATTTTGTACCCACACATTTTCTCGACTAAGCCACAAACACTTTAAAAACATTAAGTAATTTTCAAAAGAATCAGTGAATCACCTCAATGGATTGAAAGTCACGAGTCATAGATTCATAGCAGTACCCCGACTCATGTCTCACTATTTTATTTTTATAAAATCAGGTAAAAATCTTTCCTTTTGTTTCCTTGAGCTTTATCACTTGAAAATTTGATCACCGCCTGAAACTCCGATACTCACAAGCGCTTGATCTAGACAAAGCTTTGGCTCGATCAAGATAGAAGCATCTGCGTCTAGTTTGCATATTTGTTCGTTTGTGTTTTCTTAGTAACTAGATTGTGTGCATGTGCTACGCACCGGGCATCTTTTTCTTTTAACCATATTTTTGATTGTGTAAAGCTCAGCTTTGGCTTCGCCTCGCCTCACACCGTCCCGATTTGATTTGGTGTGGCTCGGCTTCGCCTCCCTCCGATATGAGATGAACAAATGACTATCACTCACATGCCAGTAATAGCTGCCGCCATCCTTTCTTGCACATTGAAATCAGAATGAACTTGAGAGTGAATCATCTAAATGATAATGTGGATAACGTAACTTATTAAGGTTGACTAAGAACTAAAACTTCATTCCATAGTAGTTAAATCAATCGTAAAATTAATCACAACAGGGATTAAAAAATGTTTAGATGGGTAGTTCCCGAAATAAAACATGCCGACAGAATTTGCTTTATAATGCATTTTTAAGAGCATATCATGTCGATGGTTCCTTTCTACTATGCGTACCACTAAACTTGTCTCAAATTTCATTGCAACTGTTATACAAAATATTTGTGTGGATAGAGTAATATCATGTACTATCAAGCAAGTCTAATTGCAAATACACATTCACTACAACACCTGTATCATAATTAAAAAGTTGGATCCTCCTCATGCATGTTACTGTGGTCACGTCATTTAATCATCTTCTCGATCTTGAATTTCATCATCTTTGTGAGAAGCGAAACCTGAGAGGTAGGATTCTCTTTACGATGAATAGCCTGCATATGACAAAAAGTATATGAGTTGCGAAGAATCTTCTCTTGCACGTTTTTATCGTGTCAGTTCATTATAATTCACCTGTCTTTCAATGTAAATGAAATCACCACATACTTTTCTTTACTATTGAGTGATCAATCATGTTTAATTTGCAACCCCACAAACATGAATAAAATGGACTATATGAACATTCAACGTAACTGGAGCGATTGATCTACAACTAACTTAATACTGGAATACAATTTAAGCAATTCAAAGATCAATCATATGAATTTCATGGGCTCAATGTAAAACCTAACCTGCACAATGAACGGAACCATTTGAGCTTTGCGCACCCAAGTAATGGTTTGTAATGATATGCGTCAAGGTTTTGTGCCCTTTCATTAGTTTCTTTTGAGCGCATGTTCCAGATAATCTACATTTAGGTTCTTCTCACTGGATATCATCCACCTCAAAAGCAGCAAGAGAAACTGTACTACCACACAGAAGGTTTAAAAGGATACTTGCAAGTTAACACTGCTCTTACAGTTTCTACTTCCAAGATAATATCAAAAGCTCCTGAACAGAAACCAACATTATCAATGGCCGGAAAAAGCAAGATCAGTAAATTACTCCGATTTCATTCATAAGGAAGATCCAATGGATATTTTTTTTTAATTGACGTTTCACCACAACTACCAAAACTTTATGCCTCACAACACATCACAGAGGATACTGCAATCCTACGTATAATTAAGGACTCTCAGTCAAAAGCATTTGTAAAACAACCATCTAGTTAAGCAATATATAGAAGCATATGCGTAACATGTAAGTAATAGAGTTATGTTTAATTTCAAATTTCATAGATTTGTAGATAATGAATGGACTCACTCACAGTCACTCACAACTTACGCATTAGCGGTAAAGAAAATAAAATCACAAAAAGGAGAACAGAAAACAAAATAAATTAAAAAAGAAGAAGAGTTTTATCTTAATCTTAGCCTCAACGTTATCGACGCTATCACAAAATAGTGAAGACCAAATTATGATGAATTTTCATTGGCATTTCTACAATGATTTTTTGCTTATATAAAAATCATAAACCCGGTATGGCTCACATCTTCCTCGGTGAGCCTTCACAAAATCGCACACAAACTCACGAAGTCACACACACCATTTGACATAGATATCCATGTTCTATTGATTTTTATTGTCTACGAAGTTGCTGACAGTCAGAATGCTTAGTCAAATATTGGAAAACTCGAGGCTCGAAGGCCAATGGTTAATAAAGTAAACAGGATCCAAGTATAATTGAGTGTTATTCCTTCCTTTTAGGTTTCAAATCTAACTCTGGAAGTTTGTCAAAAATATCAATATTATATATAATAGAAAGGAGACGGTTAATACACCAAGGAATATTTTACCTTGAGTGGTTTCGACGCGCCTTCCAGTAGGCTAGGCAGCAGCTAAAATAGATGGTTGGACATTTAAAGTTGCATGTATCCCTGCTTTTGTGATGTGATGCGTATCGTCTGTCGTTCCATTGCTTCCTGAGTCGGAACCTTGAGAACAATTATAAGAGGTTTAAGAGATCCAAATAAGCAATATAATAAGATGTAAAGGCGCAGGAAGTTTACCTTCTTCCTAACATCCCTTTTATCAAATTTGTGAAGACAACAGATGTCATTCTCACTATCCTTCTATGAAAGTGATAAACCATAAGCAGTAAGAAGAAATAAACCAAAGCATGTAAACTAAACCAAAAAAGAATCACAAACAATATAGAACAAAAAAACAAATAAAAACCCAATAAGTTGGAATTTAGGTGTAGTCACGAAGGAGTAAACAGGTTGAGGTAGTTTAAGTTATCCAAAGCTAGCCATCACGTCAAAGTTCATTTTCTGAAACCATTCATTGATTCATCTAGAGATTTGCCATTACATTATTATTGAAACTTTCAATTGGCCAAGTTTGTAAAATAAATTTTACCAACAGAATTAGCAAAATCCCACAAAGCTTAGGTACCTTGATCAAGCTTGTTTCTCGTTTTCACCTCTGATAACTTCATCATCAGCTGCAACATCTAATCTTTCAAAGCTGTGCAAATCATCATGACTGAAAGTGAAAATTTGCCATAAGAAAACGTAAATGTTTGTTCTAAATACAAAAACACAAAATTCAGTGAAAGTAAAGGATAACATGAACAGAATACAGAACAAACCTACTCCTACTGAATGAAAATCCCTATAGCAGATTTGATGTTATACATGTGTACATCTAGGAAAGACATATTATCAAACACCCAACTAAACATGTGTATGGAACTCAAAAAGAAAAACGAAGTGAGGAATTCTACATTTTGAGAATACAAACTTGACAATTTATGCATCTAAATTATTTGTTTCATCCCTGGAATGGAAAATAACCAAAGATTGGTATCTAATCTTTCGATACTCGCAAGCTGTCATCATCATTATGGTAATTACAAACATAATGCATTGTCTATCTATAGCCATATTCAACAAAGAAGAGATACCCAGTTTTCACTCTTTCAAGTCCTAAGAAAGAATAAGACACCATTTACCGGAGTGGTAGGCTGCTATCTATAACAATAATAAGGGGAAGATCACCATCCCTGCAAAATCTTAAGTTAGTAAAGTTCAACAATCACAAATTGCATTTGATGAATGACAGTAGTGCTGTTGCAGATTCTAAACCCTTTACAAATTAACAAAGCAATAAAGAGAAATGACAGACCCTGGCAAGGAAGCAAAGGATATAAGTGGTTATAGGATAAATTTGCTTATAGAATCACGGCTGCGTCAATGATATTTGTATGTGAATGAAGCAATCCTTCAAATGTTGCTGCAGGAGCATGCATGTGTATAATTCTATTTAAATGTATTTCAACTAATATACACACCATAAATCAGTTGGCTTGAATTGCAACAATGAGATAAGCTAACTTAAAATTAGGAAGAAAGTCAAAAAATACCATTGTTGTAATCTATAGTCCACCGCACTCTTAAAGCTTCAGATTCTTTCTTGCAAAACTGATCCAAGAAAGTAACATCACATATTCTCTGGCTGATTCAGTTTGATAACCCGTGGCCACAAAATCAAAAACAGTGAAAGGTTAATACTTGAGAAATACAAAATCAAAACAGTATTACAAATAACATATAATCACACTAACCACGGAAACACAAGAGCATATGATCCAAAAGCCTATTTTTACCTGCAGAATCTTGATAACATGGATTACAAACACTACAGTTTCATTCAAGTATGGCCAATCTTTAACTGTCCCAGAAAATTGTATTGCACCTTCCACAACAACAGATTTAATGCTTAAAAGTATGATAAACCATAAACCTGGAAGTAAAATTGTAGTAAGGAAAAGAAATAGTACCATTTCCTTTTAAAGCAATAAAGGTAGCCGTCAATGCAAGATTATGGTATTGATCTGTATTCTGTGGGGTCAGCCAAATCAGGGTAAGGAGCATGACATTAATTGAATTCAAATATGCAGCTTATACAGAAACAGCGCTCCAGATTTAGCATGCACCAATATATGAAGGTTAAGAGTAAAATCAGCAAGTTGAATACAAAAATCACCTGAATTGTGAGATCTTTTCTTGAGTGGCTATTAGGGTTTCTCCGTAACTTATCTTGGACAAAAATCGTACCTGCAAAATTAAATATGTTGCAACCCACTATATCAAATACCCAATACTTTCCTTCAATCGACGAAACCCTAAATTGAATCTGTTTGCAACTTAAACACAAAACCCTTCCTCAAATATTAAAAAAAAAAAAAAAAAAGCCTCAAAACCCTAATTAACAACAAAAGAAGATTAAAAGAGAAACCCCCAAAACTATCTACGCTACGTCTCCATCTCGCGGAAGAATCAGAGAAAGTACCACTTAATCAGCTTCATCGAGCGGTGAGTTCGTGAAGAAACGGCAGAGAAAACTTGATAAATAAAAAAATTCTGTTATTTTCGTTCTCCATGTCGTTTTTTTTATATAAAAAACCGGTATTCACTGTTACTTTTCTAAAATTTGAGGAAAAATGGAATAAAGTAATTTCAAGGGGCGGTGACGCTCACCCAAGGGTGGGTATTTTCACCGCGCAACGTGGGGGCTTATATGACTTAGACTTTTAAAGGTTTTGATTCGTTGTGTTAGAACTGTTTTTGGGCACTACCCATTTTTGGTGGGGGACCATTATGTGATAAGAATGTCTACCCTACACTTATAAGGGGTGTCCTAAAGTGTGGAAATGACTAACCTACCCTTGACCTACTTAAAATTAAAACAAATCTAATAAATAAATATATATATATTTATAACCAATCTAAATCATTAACAAAACAAAATCAAAATCAAAATTAAAATTATAACAAATCCAATACTTTTAATTTTTCACAAATCCATTACTATTAGAGTGTTCCTTTTCTTCTCTTCTTTCCGCTTCATCGTCTCGATTCAAAGAAATTTTCACAAACCCATTACTTGTGATTCGTTTTTGGTTGAAAAAATGAGTAGTAATCATCAAAATGAGTTGAAAATGGAAGTTGAAGAGAGAAGTTCGGCTAGGAATTATGTGAAACAAGTTGTCGAACTAGCCGAACTCAGGTTTAACGGAGTTTTTTCTTTCAGAGAAAAGTTCGGTTCTGTCGCAACTTTTTTTTCCTAGCGAACTTTTAGTTCGGTTACGTCGCAATATTTTTCTCCTAACCGAAATTTTCTATGAAAACCTATATATTGAGTTCTGTTACGACGCAAAAAAAAATTCCCAGCCGAAATTTTAGTTCGGTTACGTCGCAATTTTTTTCTCCTAACCGAACTTTTCTTTGAAAAAAAAAACTCCATTAAAGCTGAGTTCGGCTACCTGTTCTTCAAATGTCGTAGCCGAAATTTATTTCCATGGTCGAAATCAGTTTTTGAAATTTTCATTTTTTCGAAAGTTTTGGCCAATTCAGGCAACATTAACTAAATTTGAAGTATACCTATGTACCCGAAATCCTCATTTCAAAATCAAACTATCTTCAAAAAAAAAAAAAAAAACCTCTTCTTCTTCTCAAAAATTATTCTTCTAAAAACACCCACTAATTAATATAACCTCACTAATCACTAATTAATTTAATTTAATTATTTAACTAATCCTAACACTAACTAATCATAACCCTAACTAATTTAACTAAGAAGGGTAAATTTGGTATTAACAAAATTCTTAGATAAGGGGTGACTTAAAATTACTTCTAATATCCACCCAAAAAATGAATAATAGTCCCCCTCCGAAATGGAGTAGTCCCCAAAAAAAAAACGGTTCTTGTGTTAATGTCTGGTTTCAACTTTCAAAACCCAAAAACTCTAGCCCGGTTGGATCATTATTGGGTTTGATTTGTTGATAGTATAAATGGGTTGGATATTGAGTAGTAGTTTCCTAAATGGGTTCAACAAGTGGTTAACTAGGAGAATGAAAACCCTATTTTTTCCTGTAAGATAACCCCTCTATACTTCGCGAGAACAAATGATAAAGTGATGATGATGAAGAGAACTTCCTAAACCTAAACTCTGCCTTTCGTTCGACACAAGTTGTTGTAGGTTAGAAATGAAAGCCAAGATATAAACCATTAGGACTGCCGTCAGTCTTCATTCCCCTGCGAAAAAATGTTCTGCTTATACTGATAAGTCAATTGTCTTACGTACCATTGATGCCTCTGAAGGTCATGTTAACTGCTTCAAGAGCTCGATGGTCAGTATTACTATTGATGCTGTAATATGTTCCGCTAGCTGCTTTAGATTTTGGTATGACGCCTCCGTGACTGTGTAAGAATTTTGGGTCGAATATTCCGATTATTTAACATATTAACTTCAGTTATAATAATGCAGTGCAGCGTTTTGAACTTGCTGTTCTTCTTGATGACTTGGGAGCTGATATTTGCTATCCACGGGCTCATAGCTCAGAATTTAATTATATGATTATAAATTTATCACTTACTCCAAATCCGGTTATAAATATTACATGTATTTGTAGTGTACGTGGATGTACAACTACAAGAATTGGATCATTTAGGTAGTATTAACTCTCTAATTCGAAGATTAAAGCCTTCTTGTTCCTAAGAACACAGCCTAAATCGATAACTCGATTGATTTGATTAATTTTTCAGATAAGAGTCTCCTACTACTTATAAAGCAGTGGCGGAGCCAGGATTTTAGAAAGGGGGCTAAAAAAAATAATTTGCGCCGGACTTATACTACTGCCAATCCAGAAAAATTCTGTCACTTGGCTAGCATGGTAGAAAACGGTAGAAACTGCGTAAGAATTACTGCTCCTGACAAGGAGCACCTCATTCGCACAAAAGTAGTGACTCATATGTGACACCATCGGGCTTTCCCTCACCTAACCATCATTCTTCATTCATTCACACCATAACGGAACTGATCAGTGAGTATTTGGTGCCACACTGAACACATGATGCAGACCTTCTCCACTTGGGAGATTTTCAACTTAGGAACTAGCTGCTCAGGATTACCTAAGTAACACAAAATATGAACTAATTGTTAAGAACCTTCTCCCAAAAGAAATCTGACACTAATTGAGCACTTGAGGAGACATCATTGCGCCTTCAATGTCTGTCACCAAACAAACAGGATTACCTAAGTAACACAAAATATGAACTACGGCAAACATGAAAAAGAAATAGCCACAAGTTTTCCCTACAAACATAGCTACACATCGCTCAATTAATCTACATAAATCACGTCACCAACCAAAGTTCAGTATCAAAAGCATAAAACCATACAACAGACAAACAGAGAAACAACTTGATACCTATCTCTCAAAATTTTATATTTAACCACCTTAGTGACGAGATTTCAAGCTCCTAGTTATTGGAAAGACTCTGGGTGCCGAGAACAACCATGCATACATCACCATCATTCCACACAAGCGTGAATCTTAGAAAAGTATTAACTATCAATCAAAGTCCATCTCAAACAACAACCAAAACCCTAGAAAATTGTAAACATCCTAACAAAATTTTGTAAAATCTACCCAAGTAACATGAAACAGAAGTTATAACTATTTGGGTATTTCTCTTGTAGATGATACTGAGAAGTATAGAAGAAAAATCCTGACCTAAAACTTAAAATAGTTGATCTTGTGAACAATAATTACATTCAATTTCAGATAAGTAGCTGCCTTTCCCTCTTTTCTTTCTTTGTTCTTCTTGGTGGACTAATCTGCTGTGCTTGGTGGACTAAATTGATAGAGATTGGTGAACTAAACATTTTTTTTTTTTGCCTGGTAAAATACGAACTTGGCGAGGTTTTGGAAGAAGGGGTGGGGCTAGAATCTACGTCTAGTATTTACCCGGGTGGTTACATCTAAACCACTTATTACAAATGATAAACACATCAGCTAATTAATAAGCCTAATATTAAATACTGACACTGACTGGGATAAGGGGCACGCTTCTCTCGATAGTCATGTACATGACAGTATTAAAGGCGCCCATTATTTGCCAAAAACTAAAATTTACCTCGTTTTTTAATTTTGGCCAATTGACCCAAAACCTTTTTAGTAATCCAAAATCCGTATGAGGCACCGATCTGATATATATATATATTATGCCCAAAACTCCTATTTCAAGCAATTTAAAGGGGGTGTCACGTTCACCATTTGACGTGAGAACTCGTACGAATTTCAGTTTTGAAGGAGAGATATATTTTTTTTAAAGCAATGAAAAATGATGATTTTTGAGTTTTTCTACCAATTATACACAGGAAACCTTGCTGCGAAACGGCAGATGCACCACTCGTTCGGTGAATGTAGGGTTCCACTGAGTGGCTGCACACCCCCAAGTTGCATAGCTCATAGGGAGATTGTAAGGTGGTTGTTATGTACACCTTTTCCTTGGCTGTACATACTTTATTTTTATTTTTTCTCCTTTTTTCACTATTTTTTATCTTATTTTCATTCTCAAGTGCCTTCTCCAATTTGATTTGTCGGGGTATAAACAAACAACAGCCAAAAATGTGTTATCCAATCTTATCCTTTTCCAACTATTTATAGTGAAGTAATATATGCATCCAACATGTGATGATTGAGTCACGCTGACACTTTCGTAGTAAAAATTTGCACATACTGATGTGAAAGCAACAGGGAGGGGATTCGTTTATTTTTCTTGTGCATTTCCATTTACTTGAATATGCGCATTAACAGGCTAAGACACTGCTGCGCCTCCGTATCTCTGTCGGGTTGTCCCAGCCGTTACATATAAGTGGATGTTCCAATTTTATCGGATGTCCCCGAAGGGACATATATACAAGTGGATGCAGGAGTGCGGATTGAGACAGCAAATTTTTATTTATTTATATTTGTGGTAAGTAAGGGTTCCAACGTGATGCATTTGCAGTTCGCCAGTGATTACATGCAAGTGGAGTCAGGGGTCATCAAATATCTGCCCTATAAATAGCCAAAACTTGTTGCATTTTCCTACAAACAAAAACCACCAGAGAAATACAAACATGGCATTTTATTCAAGCTCTCATTTCGTTATAATACTCTCTGTTCTTCTTTTCTGCATTTCATTGGGAAACTCTTCATTTGAAAGTGACTTTCTTCAGTGTCTCTCACAACAATCTCCTGGAACTTCTATACCAGTTTACACACCAAACAATGCGAATTACACAATTGTCTTAGAATCTACTATACAAAACCTAAGATTATTATCACCTACAACCCCAAAACCCTATCTTATAGTTACACCTTTGGCTGAATCTCATGTTCAAGCATCTGTAATTTGTTCGAGAAAGAACAACATTCAGATCAAAACTCGCAGTGGCGGACACGATTATGAAGGTCTATCTTACCTATCTGACGTTCCATTCGTGGTCGTTGATTTAAACAAACTTCGATCAGTTTCTGTTGATGTACAAACCGAAACTGCCTGGATTCAATCCGGTGCAACTCTAGGAGAAGTTTACTATAACATTGCAGTAAAAAGTCGAACACTTGGGTTTCCTGGTGGTATTTGCTCGACTGTCGGTGTTGGTGGCCACTTTAGCGGAGGTGGTTACGGCACCCTGTTAAGGTCATATGGCCTTGCAGCTGATCAAGTCATTGATGCACGTATAGTCAATGTTGGTGGTGAAATTCTTGACAAAACAACTATGGGAGAAGATTTGTTCTGGGCCATTAGAGGAGGTGGTGGGGGAAGTTTTGGAATCGTTCTTTCTTGGAAGGTTAAATTGGTCCCGGTCCCACCTACAGTCACTGTTTTTACAATCTTCAAAACAATACCCCAAGGTGCAACTGCACTTGTGTATAAGTGGCAAGATGTCGCGTATAATCTTCCTGAAGAACTCTTCATCAGAGTTTTACTAGACGTCGTTAATCAAAATGGTGGTAGAATTGCGCGAGCTTCATTCAACTCCATATATCTTGGAAATAAGGAAAACCTCTTAAGTCTAATGAATCAAAGATTTCCTGAGTTAGGCTTGACGATTAATGATTGTACCGAAATGAGTTGGGTTCAATCTACTCTATATTTTTACGGGTTACCCGTTAATGGTCCTCTTGAAAATCTACTCAATAGAAATCAAGCCAAGTTCTTTCTCAAAGCCAAATCTGATTACGTGAAGGTACCCATTCCAACAGTGGGATTAGATGGAATTTGGAAAAGATTATTGGAACAAGATTACCCTCTTTTGATTTTTGTTCCTTACGGTGGGAAAATGAATGACATTTCTGAATCATCGATTCCTTTCCCACATAGAGAAGGAAATATGTACCAAATCCTGTATCTAACACATTGGGGAGGTTTAGCAGAAAATGAAGAACGAGTAAGCTGGATGAGAAGACTCTATGCATATATAGCACCTTATGTATCTAAAAATCCAAGAGCAGCATATGTGAACTACAGAGATGTTGATATAGGTCAAAGTACAAACGGTACAGCAACTTACTTGCAAGCTAAAGTCTGGGGTGGTAACTACTTCAAGAATAACTATGACAGATTAGTTCGTGTGAAGACTAAAGTTGATCCTGCAAATTTCTTTAGAAATGAACAGAGCATTCCAAGTGTTGCAAATGCTTGATGGTTCCACTGTAATACCCGCTTACCCACTTTCGTCCATAATGCGGGCGAGAGGTAGGGGGGTTGACTCCCACTAGGGAGGGTTGGATCCCCTGTTTTCTGTAATCTCGCAATAATAAAAGCCTTGTTTGAACTTATTTTACTCTTACTTGTGTTTTTGCTTAGTGATTGATTACAAAATCTGCCTTACTTACAGGGAAATATATATAACCCATGCATTGTTTTAAAGGCCAACACTAGTTCCACGTACCTCCTCTAATATGCACTTCAAAACCCATTTCCTCCGAAAGCCAAGTTATTAGCTTCTTCAGGAGCTCGATAGTATTACTTTTGGTGTTGTAATATCTTACGTAGCTGGTTACGATTTTGGTATGACAGAAATTAGGTAAAAAATTCCGATTCTTTACAAATTAATTAACTTAAGATATGATAATGCATTTGTAAACAACCCAATTTCGCATATAAGTATGGGCCACGAAAGCAAGCCGCGAAATTGTCATAAGTGTCAAGCGCCAGCCGTGAACAAAGTCTAGGCTATGTGATGACCACCATCTCAAAACCAAAATGTTTACATTAAGCTAGAAACGTCCGCTAAGTTGAACATCCCAGTTTAGCTAGCACAATTTTTGGCCCATAGCTACCTCCCCAGAGTCCTTGACCAATTCTCCTTCCAAGACTAAAGAAATCTAGAGAATAGGTTGTATTTAGTAAAGATATAAATTAAATATAATCAATTTTTGGAATAATGTTAACTATGAGACTATTTGTTTTGGTAAGAATATATTTAGGTTTTGATGTGCGAAATCACTTAATCCTAGGGTCATAGTTAACGGAATATGAAGAAATACTTGGTGAAGTAAAGAGGGGGTCATCCAAGAAATTCCCAGGCATCTAGCGTTACGGATGCGGGTATGGGCCGCGTACAACAGAGATGCCACCCGTGGCAATTGATTGCTTCAAAAATATATGGAAACAGCGAGAAACAGAGGAAATAGAAGCTTGACATAGACATTGCTTTTTTTTTTCTTTTTATCGGTGACATAGACATTCCTTAATGATTGTACTTAGTTAGGTATTTAAGTACCGTGCGTGAATAAACTTGGCATTCCTAGCATGTAAAGTTTCAAATTTCGTGGTGTATATTATAATTATTCTTCTCAATTCTAAATCCTTCTCCTGGTTTCTTTAGTTTCTCTCTTTTGTATTTTGCTTTATTCCGAAGATGATGATGAATAAGAGGCGGAAGTTGAGTTATTCTTCTAGTTTCTTTAGTTCATTACTTTGGAGATCGAGTGAACTGCCATCATCTGAATGCTGCAAACATACTAACCGAGCAGCGGATATCTGGTTTGATATATTTGTTTTTCTTCCTTCAAATTTGATCTTCAAGTTTAAGTGTGTTTCAAAGGAATGGTTTTCACTTCTATCTAATCCTTATTTCATCAAAAAGTGGATGAAACATAACAGCTCATATAAATCGGTCCCATGGGCTGTAGCTCACATTATTTGTTCACACAAAGACGATAATTTTAATGCTCCTAAGGTTTTTTCATCTGCAATAGCGTCTGTTGGGGCACGATCGAAATTCATGCCAAAGAAGGAACTATATGAAATAGTGTATGCTATGGGTTCAAGTAATGGTTTGGTTGTGTTTTCAACATCACTATTTAATCAGATTACTTATGTTGTATTTAATCCTCTCACTGCAAAATGGGTTTTGCTTCCTCCACCACCCCAAGATGTTGTACCTAATTGTCAGACTACGACTGGTTTCCTATGTGAGTGCTTTCCATATACAAGTTACAAAGTTGTGCGGATCCCTGAATTTGGAGAGGAAAGGAGAATGTTCAGCATTCATATATTTTCTTCTGATAGCAGTGAATGGACGATCTGTGAAGTTTCATGCCCTGAAGATATCAGTTGGGAGGTCCTTCGGAGTAACGGTTTAGTTAGCCATAATGGGGATTTGCTTTGGATTGCAAATACAAACAAAATTATGGCTTACAATGTAAACAAAAACAAATGTAGGTTGATTGAATTGCCGGCTGACCAGGTAGGAGGTGGTGGTGCACTTAGCAGTCAGTGTCTTAATGTGTCCGAAGGTTTAATCTGTTACGCTAGGAGGAACCGGTTGAGTTTGAGTGTCTGGGTGCTCAAGGAGAACTGGCAGTTGTTGCATAAAGATATAAATCTAAGTGATCATATTCTTGAACGCAAGAAAGTTTCACGTGTTCTTGGTTATCTCAATCCACTAGACAATATAAAGCTCAGTGATATTCTTGAAGGCATGATATTTTCACGTGTTCTTGGTTTCAATACACGAGACAATCTAAAGTTAAGTGATATTCCTAAACGCATGTGGCATTCAGATGTTCTTGGTTTCAATCCACTAGACAAGAATGTTGTTTTGCTTGGTATTACCAACCGCGTTTTGGCATACAACATTCAAACCAAAAAATTGGAAGAGCTTTCATTCCGATGTCAAAGAAATGCACTTCAAGGAATTTCCCGACCAGTAGTGCTAAAGCTTTGGCCAACAGAACTCCCAGCACTGTCCATCATAAATAACCACATCGCTTGATCTGGCCAACAGAACTCCCAGCACTATAGTGGAAATTGAATAAATGAACTCTCTAGCTCAATCAAATGCTCAAGCTGAAATTACACCACAGTTTCAACAAGTTAAAATAGAATTGTCATTGGTATGATGTGCATGATCAACATGTTAGACAAATACCTAGGGATCATTATTTTGCATATATGGAGACAGAAATACTAAGTTAGTGAAGAGTTTCATGTGTTTGTTCGAGTTTTTTCCTTCAATTTGTTTGTGCCCTAAATTTGACCATATTATTCTAAATGTACCACTTGACTCCAAATGGTGGTTAACCATGTATGGTTTATACAGTCATAATATCTCCAAATTTGCTAAAATTTACCCCTTTACTTAATTTTTTTTATTATGTTATTACTTGAATTTTTCCCCTTGCACCTAAACATGTCTTGATCCAAACGGTTAGCATTTGGATACCTACACTTTCCTTCATTGAGGTGAGATTTTTATGTTGAAAGATTTTCTTTAGAATTACAACCCTGGTCTGAACTTTGAAGAACACTGCTCTTGAAAAGGCTTTCTGGGGAAAGGAAAAGGAGTCATTAGGTTTCACTTGGAATCCAACGAAATCGGGATTATTAAGCTTACATTTTTTGTGTTCTTTTTCTCTAGGTCTGATTCGATGTGTTTAGAGGAGTGATATGGTGACTTTTCTGTTTTCTATATTCTTAACCTACGTCGATACTTTGTGGATGTAATGTGCTTGCCACATCAAAAGGCCGTTGCTTCCATGTGTAAGTTCTTGGACTGGTTCGCCACATTAATGAAACCAGGCAATTTAAATAAGAATGGGTGTGCGATATCTATGATTGAGATAACTAGATAACCACTTGAACTGTAAGTACATTATAAACGGTACCATCTCAGACACATCGAATTCGATCAATCAAGTTTGTCATGCGCTTAATGATTGATTAGGATCATTATATGTATAACCACCACTGTTTTTTACCATGTCATAAGTAACATGACGTTTCTTATCTCGCTGTTAAGATGTGGGTTATACGAGTCTGCCACGACAGATATATGCTAGAATGAGTCTAGCATCAGCCTCAGCACCTTCAATTGCACCACAGTTCACACTCTTGTGTGCAATATTTGCTACCCAATTGGGTACAGACTTGATCACCCTTATCACACACAATTCGAGCTTGTAATATTAGTTTAAAATCTGGTCCCCTGGATAGAAAAAATTGGTCCCCCTTATGGCATCCATCTATAGCGCATTGTTTTTATTGTACACTTCCCACATGGTTCCACAGTTACACTTGTCCAAAATTAGTGCATCTTACTGTCATGGTTTCTAGAACATTCTAGAGACAAGTTCTTTATTATTTCCTAGTTGAGATGGTTTCCTATTCAAGGGAGACTCATACAGGGCCGGCCCTGAGGTTTTGTTGCCCCGAGGCGAAACAAAAATTGTTGCCCCATTGAAAGTGTGTTCCGTTCTCGTTTATAGATGATTAATTTGATGGGATGTAGGTTGCATAATCACAGTGTTAATGCACACCAAATAGGGATGATTTAGCCATTAAGCATTCTACTTTTTCAAAGAATTGAGATGTTATACAGTTCACTAAACCTATCCTATCTGATACTACCGTAGGCAACACCAAATCTCTTTACTTTACTTGCAAATGCCGCTAGTGTTCAATCTGAAAAATGAGTGTTAAATTTTGGATAAGTAAAACATGTTTTCAGGCATGAAATCAGCAAGTCGTCGTTAGGATAAAGGACGGTTTCACCGTTCATCAAGGAAAACATGTTTGGAGACTTGAAGTTACTATGCACAACTGAGTTTTAATCTAAAAGGATTAACAGAGTCTGTATGTTTACATTGCATAACTGGTGGACTGTTAAAAATGACGACATCATTAGAGCATGGTTTTCTGAAGAAAAATGAGTCCTTTTACTTCTCTGGATCATTTAACTATGATATACACACGCTGACACGCATGATTGTTAGCTTGTTCAATTAAGAACACCGAAAAACTTAATTTGATTAATTGAGGATTTCAAGTGTTTTTACCCAAAAATGTAACTTGGGATAACTAATAGAAAATCAAAATGTTAAATAGAAAATAAATCATGTTTCTAACAGGAAGAAAGAAAGAATGTTCTCGAGAGAGATCGACTCAGGAAAAAGCTTTGTTTTTGTTATTATTACCATTAAACAACTGAAGTTTCTTTTTCTGTACTTTGCCCCTTCATCTCTTAGTAATATATCCACTATTTTACAGAACGTTTTATACCAAAAATTAAAACTTTGTTGCATCAAACCCCTTGGAGAAAACTCATTTTTGCTGCCCCTGGCCGTGTGCCTCCCCAAAGAAAGACTTTGTTTGTCTGGCCTCAAGGCCGGCCCTGGATTAATACTTGGGAATCAAGTTTGTGATTCATATATAAGGATGTCTACTGAATGAGTTTAACTATGGAATTCTAAATGAAGTTGTGAGGGATTCCATCCCACCTCTTGGGGTGGTTATCTTGTGAGAGTTTTGATGGGGAGACTAGAGAGACAGGGTGGCTAACATACAAAGATATTATTGTAATTGTTGTTTCGAGATTCTCATTATAATGGAAAAGTCATCGTTGAAAGTGGACGTAAGCACATTGCCGAACCACTATAAATCTCGTGCCATGGTATGCCTTTGTCGTTTACTGATTAATCGTTTTGTGCTTGTTTGCTGTGCTATTTCTCTATGTGAATCGTGCATGTCTACTCTCCTCTGTACCTGTTTTCCGACATGGTGTCAGAGCGAGGTGAGATGGAGAAAGGAGAGGGAGAGAAAGTTAAAAGAAGTTTTTCGTTTTACGGTAGAGAAATTAGTTAAAAAAAAAAACAGCGCAAGTTCTGTTGACATTAAAGTTGAGTTTGGTTTTACTGGAAAGAAGGCGTATGGTATGTTGGTGCTCCAAGACCTGTTCCCTGTCAAGCTGTGTTCGCATGGGTCTTCGCCAAGGGACGAGACAAGAGTTTATAAAAAAAAGGGTAAGAAAAGAAAAGACATGAGGCTGAACTTCTCAAAAGGGTTCTGTTGACATCGATCTAGTTGGTTATGGTGGTCACTGTCGAAGACATGGTGTTCAGCTTATAAAGGACATGAAGACTTGGTTTGTCTCGTATCTGTTTTATATTAACTTAAGGACCTGAGTTGTCGGTGTTCAATTAGCGTGTCGTTCTTGGAAGGTGTAAGACTGATCCTGATGCCGTGAGATGATGGTGCTAACAGATGGGTTCTGGTGGAGGACAAGTGTGCTGCATCTCTTCCGTTCGTGTGGGTTTGTTCGTATGGATGTTGAAAAAGAAAAAGAAAAAAGAAAAGAAAAAAAAAGATAAATAAGGAAAAGTTGGTACAGATCGTGACTGATTAGGGGTTTGTTTTAGAGGCTGAGATAAACAAGGAAAAGAGAGAGTCAGAGAACTAATGGGGCGACATCACAAAAGGAACGAGCATGAAGAACACGAATAAGGTTTACAGTTTGGAGTTTTAGGTGTGTTTTGATTAAGTGAATCCGTGAAGAAACAAGCCGTTGCTGACCTAGTTCTTTATCACTACTAGTCATGGTACGTATTAATATGTGGCTATGGGTTTAAGGTGTTAGTGGATTTCACCACTTGAGTAGTGAACGTGTGAAACTAGGTTTCTTTAGAAACCAGCGAACATATCGTAGTGTTGGTTGATGTTCACAAGCATTGGAAGGTTTACTCGAAACCATTACATAAAAAGGAAACGTGGTTTGAGTTTGTGGTGTTCGGAGAAAAATTAATGGTGATGCTGCGTTCTAAGAGATTTGGGTTTGCCATATAGTTATTAATGTGACTGATCAAAGAAAATTGTTTGCGGTTGATTTTTACAGAAAAGTAGTTATTGGCTGCTGATATGAGTTTGTGAGACTGTGATGAAATTGAGGGTTGTGATAGAGAAGAACAATGGTCTTGGGTCTGTTGTGCTGCATGGAAGGAGATGAAACAAGAGATAGAATAATACTCCAAATCTTGAATAGTCTGTTTTCTTGTTACATCAAAATTATGCACAGCATGTTAGAAGATATGTTTGAATTAGGAAGTTATTAGTATTCAGTTGTGTTGATAGGATTAGAAATCAGTTATGTGGGTTAGTCAGTTTATGTAGTTGTAGGCTATTTAAGACACTGAGTTGTGTATGTGAATTGTAATGTAATGAAGTTTCTATCAATGTAGTCTCTGTGTTCTTCAGTTTATGTAATTGTAGGCTATTTAAGACACTGAGTTGTGTATGTGAATTGTAATGTAATGAAGTTTTTATCAATGTAGTCTCTGTGTTCTTCATGTGTTTCACTCTCTGCTCTATCTCTAGACTCAAATCCAACAGTGGTATTAGAGCTAGGGTAGAGATAGGGTAAAGAGTGACAAGTTAAAGATTAGATTAAAGAGTTGCAGTGAAAGTCAAATGGTTTCAGTATCATGAAAAGAAAAAAATTAGTGTTTGGTTTGTTTAATGGTGTCAAAGAGAGAAATTAGACGGTATTTACAAAAGTTTAAAATTGAGTTTCTTGTCAATCGCAATTGACAGGAATGATTATCTTGTTTGCAAGTTCTAAGTTAAAAGACAGAAGTTTTATGATTGTTTCCGAAAGAAAGAATGATGATTGGGTTTTGGTTGCATTTTTGGTTTAATGGTCAGAAGATCATGATGGTATTTTTGGAGTTGCATTCGACATTTCATGATCAGCAGATCATGTTTGATTAATGGGTGGAGAGTATTCTGGAAACCCGCTTATTTCTATCTTGTACGTGTATCGGTTATTTGTATGTATGAATGTATTTTGTGTAATTGTCTGTTGGCCTTCCTATAGTGATTGTCGCGTGTTTGGATGATTTGAAAATTATCCGAAAGTGTTTGATGTTACACCTATGAGAGCTTAAGTATATCAACAAGTGAAGTCGGCAGTCAAAAATTATGTAAGTGGAAAAGGATTGTGGATACAAAATACCGCACACTCGTTTTATGTGCGAAGTAACTCCGTAAGTATTAAGCGAACACATCCGCATACATTATATCAAAGATGACGAACCAGATGACGTAACCAAATCATGAGAAAGGTGTGAAGATCTATGCGACAGTAAAGAAATCGTGCGACAATGATAAACTTTTGTGCGACATTGACGCACGTCAGATCCGAAATTAGGGGCTTTATTAGTTGTCCTCTACTATGTAAACTCCTATAAAAGGAGCAGAGCGCCTTTGCAAGAGAAAGAGATCTTTTTGGGTGAGCTTAGGGAAGAATTTTAGGAGAGAGAAAGTAATTTGTTCCCCAAGTTAGGGTTTCTTCATATCTTTATACTTGTTCTAAGATTTTAATAAGATTTCTTGAGTATTTCGATATGATTTCTTAGATTGTTTCATAGATTCTATTAAGGTTGTGGTTGTGAGATTTCTCGCAACTACAAGGATCATTTCATGTCATCCAACAAGCAATCGTAAGAGAACAGAAGTTCTGGCATGTTGGGTAGATGACAGATTTGCTAAGCTACACCGACCCTGGAGCCTGAGTCATGGAGATTTGGGATGAAATAAAAGCCCATCCGGTAGAGCGCCTTAGTCGAAAGACTAAGGTAAGAAGCTCTCTACTAAGGAGTGCAGAAACTCGATCAGGGCGCCGAGGTACACGGTTGAGTCAAGAATGCCTGGGGCGTCTGGAGCGTACCTGGCCGCTCTTGGCAAGTCCTGACTATGATGCACTCGGTCCTCAAGAAACCCCACTTAGGGTGCGGTCTCGTAACCATAAGCCATATCGGCAGAGGGATAAGAGGCTGCGAAAACAACTGATTGTTGCATCACTGGACAATATTGTTGCCTCTGTTTCTTATCTCTCATTATGCGTGTAGGTGGAAGCTGGAGACGATGAGTGTTCTAATAACTACGCTCTTCCTTCTAAGGGTAAGAGTAAGAAGACCGTCTCTAAGTTCTCCTCTCAGAATCCTCTCAAGAAGCGAAAGGCGCCTTCCCCAGTTCCCTCTCATTCTGAGGATGACACTCTCCTTCCTCCTGATAATTCCGCTTCCTCATCTTCAATGGGCGATCTATCCAGCGTCTTTTCTGATACCTTGTGCGGTGTTGGTAATACCCTACTGGGTCGTGCCTGTGAGGCGGTGGTAAAGATATTTGACGCCCCTTCTTTTAGTCCTGACTCTCTTCATGGCGTTGCTTCTGCCTTGACTCCAAGCTTCCAATTTGCATTTGGATACTTGGTTAGTTTCTTCCTTGCGCTTCAATCTTCATTGTGAGTCTGAGTCTTTTATTGATTTTTTCGCTTACTCTTTTTTAATGCAGTACGCTCGCATGTCTCATGATGTCACTTCAAACCTTCTAAGAAAACTTCATTCTCTCGAGGCTGAAGAGCTTAAGATTAAAGATGAGGTCTCTACTTATAAAAATGATGTCACTAAGCTTCGCAAGAGGAATGATCAATTGGTTGGTGCGTAATTCTTTATTTCTCCTGCCCTTTTTCTTATGCGTTCTTTCGCTCCTTTTTAATTGCCTGTTCTTGCCGAGATTTACAACTTGACTGATGAGGAAATTCATTATCCTGTTGATGATGAGATCCTTCTAGAGCATCTTAACGCTTCTTTGAATAACATCTCTGATGAAAAATTAAGAACTTTTACCACGGAGGATCTCAGGTCGAAGTACCAAACTCTTAATCATGATAATAGGAGTGCGTTATCCGTTAGTAATGGTTTTAGACGTCGTTTTCATGAATCCAAAGAAAGGATTAAGGATTTAGAGGCGAAAAATAACACTCCCATTACTGGGAAGGATACGGTTGTTATCAAGGGTGCTAAAGCTTTAAAGGAGTTTCATGAGGTTAATCTCCAAGTTCAAGTGGAGAGAGATCTAGCTATAAGCGAAAAGAACGCACTGATTGAGCGAGAGAATATGATCCGATCTCGACTTCATATAGAAAATGATGTTGAGTTTGATTTGGCTGCTAGGGTTATTGATAATGCTAGGAATGATTTAGCTACAAATGTTAGCTTAGAGTCTGATCATGTTGAATTGGTTAGATCTATTATTTCTGAAAAAGAAGGTTGTCTATAATTCTATACTGTCTTCATTTTTGTACTCCTTTCTGTATTTCGTTTGCATGCGGCTTTAATAAAAAAAAAATTATTTCCTTTTGCATCTACCGAAAAGAAGCATCTTGAGGAGATTGATAACTTGAAGGTGGAGCTTTCCAACATAAACAATAAATGCCGCAGACTTAAGAAGAAGCTAGTGACTACTGTTTCCAATTTAACTAAGGATGCGGCCATTAAGAAGAATACGTTGGAGATCTGTACTGATAATAATATTCCCATACCAGATTACAGTTTCGCAGAAGTCTCAGATAATGAAGATGGCTCTGAAATCTCTGACAGCGAAGCAGAGTATGAAGAATATGAAGAAACTGAAGATGAAGATAATGGTGATTCTGGAGCTAAAGAAAAAGGCGAAGATGATATGGGTGGGAAATAGCCACATTTTCTGAAATCTGTTTTGCTTTCTCTTTCTCCACTTGTAAAGTCCTACTTTTTGTATTATGTACTCCTTTTCCATCCTTTGTACATTGATTTCCTTGTGACTTTTAAGATTTGAATGTACATTTTTACAAGTACAGATGAGAAAGGAGTACATTATACAAAAAGTAAGCGAAAAAATCAATAAAAGACGCAGACTCACAATGAAGATTGAAGCGCAAGAAAGAAACTAACCAAATATCCAAATGCAAATTGGAAGCTTCGAGTCAAGGAAGAGGCAACGCCATGAAGAGAGTCATGACTCAAAGAAGGGGCGTCACATATCTTTACCACCGCCTCACACGCGTGACCCAGTAGGGTATTACCAACACCGCACAAGGTATCAGAAAAGACGCTGGATAGATCGCCCATTGAAGATGAGGAAGCGGAATTATCAGGAGGAAGGAGAGTGTTACCCTCAGAATGACAGGGAACTGGGGAAGACGCCTTTCACTTCTTGAGAGGATTCTGAGAGGTGGACTTAGAGACGGTTTTCTTATTCTTACCCTTAGAAGGAAGAGCGTCGTTATTAGAACACTCAGCGTCTCCATCTTCCACCTACACGCATAATGAGAGATAAGAAACAGAGGCAACAATATTGTTAAAATTCAGGGTTCGAGTATTTGTTACTTCATTATCACGCGAATGTTACGCATGAGACGCATTTTTATTAGCCTTCCTCTCCTGCTTCGCAATCTAAGATTAAAGGAAATAATGAAGGAAGCGAAGAACAATAGAGGAGAAATAAATAGAAAGACAAAGGAAAACATAACATACCACATCATGTTCCTCAGGCCATCTAAACTCCCAAGGTTTATAAGCGGAAAATCTCTCAGGAAGAGGGAGATCAGACCCATCAGCACCTTTGCCAGTAATATAAGTTCCCCCTTAAAATGATGGGATACTCCAGCCAAAGAGTATCCTTAGATTTACGAGCGGTGTTATTAGAGGAGTCATGAAAGTCAACATCCCGGATGATCCTCTGGTCTTCTGAGAAACCATCTTTCCTCATCAAGCGAATTCCCCAACGAGTTGATTCATTCTTCATGATACCAACTTCATAATGAAGAAAGAAATTATCAACAATATACTCTGTTGGAATGATTTCTTTTTGCGCGTGTTTTGGATTCCTTACATTTTCGTGGTAAAGAGATTCTAACCCGGCAGCACGACGAGCATATTCTACCATAATCCTGATGCAATCACCACTCAACTGGAATATGCCGCGCGAAAATTTTGCGTGAGAAAGAAGCTCGTAAAATAGAGAAATTTTAGGATTATAAAGGAGAATGGGAAGGCCAGCGAGCAGCTGCCCGAGCGAAATAATGATTTTCTGATCATCCCATTGATCAAACGAAAACCATTTAGGTTCGAGAGAAGAAAAAGGTTTTGATTCACGAGGAATGGATAATGTAAAACCTCTTTGCTCGAATTCAGCTTTTAATCTATCGAACTCTTTGACATTCTTCCAACCAGGCTTCAGAACCATTTTTAGAATGGGAATGGAGATGGGAATTTAACGTAGATGATCAAATCAATCAAGATCAGGATGATCAAGATGATGGAAATAAACAGAGCTTGAAAATAAGAAAAGAACAATTGGAAGAGAATGGGAAGAAAATAAAGATGATGGCAAAGAGTGATCAAGGAATGAAGATGAACAGCAGCAGCAGAATAAAGTTGCAGATAAGGAGAGAGAACAAGAGAGAAAGTAAAAAGAAATAAGAGAAGACGTGTAGCAGTAAATAAAGGATTTTCATCCCAACTCCCGAGAGATTTCCTTCCATCAGTGCATTAATTAAGAACAAGCGGATAAGAAGAGGAGGTTATTAAGGACGTGTCAAATAATGAGTGGATGAGATAACACGTGTAGGCGGTAAAGCCGAAGGTACGGAAAAATGTCGGTTGATAAGAATATGAAGAGATGAACTGGTGCGGCAAAATAAATTAGAGTTTTCTCATACCGCACTCTCTACCAAAAGAGCGATATGAGAGAGGCAAAATGTGGATACAAAATACCGCACACTCGTTTTATGTGCGAAGTAACTCCGTAAGTATTAAGCGAACACAACCGCATACGTTATATCCAAGATGACGAACCAGATGACGTAACCAAATCATTAGAAAGGTGTGAAGATCTATGCGACAGTAAAGAAATCGTGCGACAATGGTAAACTTTTGTGCGACATTGACGCACGTCAGATCCGAAATTAGGGGCTTTATTAGCTGTCCTCTACTATGTAAACTCCTATAAAAGGAGCAGAGCGCCTTTGCAAGAGAGAGATTTTTTTTTGGTGAGGTTAGGGAAGAATTTTAGGAGAGAGAAAGTAATTTTTTCCCCAAGTTAGGGTTTCTTCATATCTTTGTACTTGTTCTAAGATTTTAATAAGAGTTTTTGAGTATTTTCGATATGATTTCTTAGATTGTTTCATATATTCTATTAAGAGTGTGGTTGTGAGATTTCTCGCAACTACAAAGATCATTTCATGTCATCCAACAAGCAATCGTAAGAGAACAGCAGTTCTGGCATGTTGGGTAGATGACAGATTTGATAGTATCAAGGAATGGTGCATATGCATATTCTGCGAGCAAATGTAACAGAACCGCAGTTCTAGAGCATGGGATGGTCTGTAAGCATATGGATCTCATGCGAGGAGTTAGTCGTGAATCAATTGTCAAAGTGTGATTGTATGTTCATGTATGTAATTGGCTATCTATGTATGCCTCTTTTCATGTAAACTGAACATTAGAAATGTTTCAGTTTAAGGGAGTGTGTTAGAAGATATGTTTGAATTAGGAAGTTATTAATATCCAGTTGTGTTGATAGGATTAGAAATCAGTTATGTGGGTTTATGTAATTGTAGGCTATTTAAGACACTGAGTTGTGTATGTGAATTGTAATGTAATGAAGTTTTTATCAATGTAGTCTCTGTGTTCTTCATGTGTTTCACTCTCTGCTCTATCTCTATACCCAAATCCAACACAGCAGGTGTTTGTTAAATGTTTGAATAGTCTGTTTTCTTGTTGCAGCCAAGAGTTAATGTCAACTAGCCTTGGGTCTGGCGGTGTAGAATGGGTTTATGGAATATAATGGGATCCAAGTGTTTTTTAGTGATGTTGCTGTGAGATTCAGTAATGGATGAGAATAGATGTTGGTGCGGTGGCCTAAGAGGTTCAAGAAGAACAGGGAAGAAGATAGTGGATATTGTTGATTGTAACGAAGATGATGTTGCTGCCACAATTGAACTCATGAAGGAACTATTATCTGTTAGGGATTTGTGGTGCGATGCATGATTAGAAGTTTGTTGGATTAGCCGAGATGAATTAGGAGAAGAAATACACAGAGCTAGTAAGAAGAATTGTCAATGGACTTGACACTGTTGATGTCCCTAAAGGCAGGGTGAGTTGCTTCTTTTGAAATGTGAAAACAGGGAAGATACAAGTTGTTGTTATGATGGAGATTATGAAGTTCTGAAAATATTAGATGAAGATGAATCTTCTAATTGAGTTTGTCCGTTAAGCAACGTGCAAAAATTTGCTTAGTCTTGGCTGAAATTTGCAGTTGTAGTTCAAGCTACGACATGTATGGTGATATTTTGGTGATATTGAAGAAGATGGGTCTTATATTGTCTACAAGGATATATATTTGCAAATGTTCCAGGTCATGCAGCTGTGGGTCGAATTACGAAGACTGGTTGATGTTTTAAGTAGCAAGAAAGTGTGACTAGGAAGTTGCAGTTCTGCCTTGGTTTTGTGTATCTCTTGTCCTTGGTTTAATGGCTGTTAAGGAGGATTGTTTGACAGTGGCTAGGAGGAGTTTTCGGCGTCATTAAGGGTTGTTTGCCAAGGGAAGTTGGGTACCAGTTCAAGTCAATTTTTGAACCATTGTTTCTGGCCAGAAAACAACTTGTAAGTGGTGTTGTTGCAGTTGTTGTTTTGTGGATATCTTGGGTGTGTTGGGAACTCGGGTTCTTGACTGATTTGAATTCGTGGAAAGAAAGAACACTTGCTGGATGGTGATTCCAGTAGGACTTTAAGGAGATGCGGAAGTTACTAGTATTGTGCTGTTGAAGTAGAGCAAGCCGTTTTTAGGCAACCACAGTGATGATAACTTTGGCAGAAAGCCCTGTCAAAGTAGAGGAAGCATTTTAGGTAATCACACTGATGGTGACTTCGACAGTAGAGTAACATTTGTGTCAAAAGCGTGGCAAATGCTGTAAAGGCGTAACTATAGTTACAGTTCTGACAGAAGCGTAGCTGATGAACAATTGTGACAGGAGTAACTGAAGACAGCCGCAGTCGAGACATGTTTACTTGAGAAAAGAAGAAAGTTTTGTGAGGTGTGACTCTTCCTGAAGTAACATGTGAAAGGAAGATTGAGATGTGAGCAGTTTCGAGAGACACACTGGGTGCTATTGAACTGTCGATGATGTAAGCGAGTTTGGGAGAAGCACAGAGTGCTCTTAAACCACGTGAAGAAATGTCTATGAAGACATGATGGGTCTGCTAATGAAGCAGAATTATCGAGGATAAGTCAGGAGATGGCGAAACCGAAGAAGTGACTTAAGGTGATGGGACTTGAATGTCCATTGGTGAAAACTAGAATGTCAGTTGTTGGAGTAAGTCAAATGACGAGTTGCAATGGTGTGGTGACAACTAGAATGCCAATGCGACTTGAATGTTGTGAAAGTGGCTAAGTTGGTAATCTTTACCGTAAGTATGCACTAAGGGGGGGTGTCGAAAATTAGTGCATCTTACTGTCATGGTTTCTAGAACATTCTAGAGACAAGTTCTTTATTTCCTAGTTGAGATGGTTTCCTATTCAAGGGAGACTAATACTTGGGAATCAAGTTTGTGATTCATATATAAGGATTTCTAGTCAATGAGTCTAACTATGGAATTATCAATGAAGTTGTGAGGGATTCCATCCCACCTCTTGGGGTGGTTATCTTGTGAGAGTTTTGATGGCGAGACTAGAGAGACAAGGGTGGCTAACATACAAAGATATTATTATAATTGTTCTTTGGAGATTCTCATTATAATGGAAAAGTCATCGTTGAAAGTGGACGTAGGCACATTGCCGAACCACTATAAATCTCGTGCCATGGTATGCCTTTGTCGTTTACTCATTAATCGTTTTGTGCTTGTTTGCTGTGCTATTTCTCTATGTGAGTCGTGCATGTCTACTCTCCTCTGTACCTGTTTTCCGACAACACTTTCATGTAGGACTGCACCTCCAATACAGTCTGTCTGATAACACAAGTAGCAGTTGATGATCCCACACCTTCTTTGCAAATTCACATTGAATAAAGATGTGTGATATTGATTCGTGTTGATGATAGCACAAGTAGCAGTTGATGTTTGTAATTGTCATACCTCTTCGAAGTAAACGATCGGTCGTTGGTAATCCGGTCATTGCCGCAACCCAAACTAGGAATGAAACTTTTGTTGGGATGGCTGAATTCCTAACATACTTTGACGGCATTCTTCTTTGTCTTGCTTGAGCTTGTCCTTGTAATTGTTGTTGTTGGTCTATCATTTCGTAACATGAAGACACTGAGAAATCTCCATTATTCCCGGCTATTCATGATCTTGTATCCTGTTCTGCTCCTAAATTGCTAGGATCCCCAATTGTTTCAATGAGAGAACCAACATCACTTATATTTTCTTCTCTAAAACCCGACTTAAAGCCTAGATCCCATGCTGCAGTTTGCAAACCATTTCTGTGCACCATTCTCCGTATCACTCTTCCTTTCTTGCTCGACTTTCTCCAAAAGCGAGGAAAAAGCTCACTCAAAGGATGTGTTGTTTTCCAGCAATCTTCCCAGAAACGGATATTCTTACCACTCGATACTACTTCCTTAGTCCCCTTCTTCAAAAATTTCGATTGCTTTGAGATTATTTTTCCACAACCCACACCCTTGATAGCTTCACCGAAATGAATTAGATGGTATTGTAGGTATTATTTCTTTGTTCGTAGGTAGGATTAATTCGGGTGAAGTAATCCAGGTATTTGGTTTCATTCCAGCAGACAGAAATTTGGTTATTAGTGGTAACGCTTACGGAGATTAATTAACTCAGCATCCTCACCAAAAGTTATTTAGAGCTTTACCGTCCAAGTTTTTCTTGCCTAACAGTGACTTAGACATGTTCATCCAAAACAACCTTCAATAGGATTACCTTTCAATAAGATATTTCTTCATCACAGACAATATACGAGTTTGTTTGGGAACCTGGTATTTGTCAATTATAAAAATTTAAAAAAAAATTAAAAAAAATTAAAAAGTAAAGTACAGCCAAAGAAGAGACAACTGAAAAGAAACTAGTAAATGGATTTCATTTTAAAGAGATATTACACTACTAAGAATTCATTATGGAGTAACCACTTGAACAAAGGAATCACTGTTGGCTTGGGTGTGATAATAAAGGGTTCTATGATCGTCTCGCATTTACGACGGGTCTTAGGAACAGGACAACCAAGTAGAAATTTATGTTTTAAAGTTTTGAAGTTGTAGGCAAGACAACAACCACGGTCAACAATGATAATAACATTTCGATCCACTGGATTTAAGTAGACGCACTCTATTTGTGATGGTGTGTTACCGTTAAGTTCAATATTTTTGTCCACGATTTGCCAGTTGAATCCTCCATCAGTGTAGTCATCCTCAAGCAGCCACAAACTGAGAAAAGCCTTGTGATCGGGATAGATATAGCCATAGTAGATGGACCCTTCCGACTCAGCGAAGAAAGAGTAATAACGAAAACTTTTAATCATAGGAAAAGCTATTGACCTGCATCCATCACTACCCTTTTTGCTGTTTTCTAGAGTACTATAAGCTGCGAAGATGTTTTCATTTTCATAATAATCTCCATGTGCCGTCCAATACAAGGCACCATGACGGATAAGCATGCTAGAAAAATCATGCCATATATTAGGCCCCCATATCTCATTAGGCCATGGAAACGTTTCCCATTCACCCGAGTCAGAAGAAAAGATTTGTAAGCTGAAGTTTTTGTTCAGCCTATAAGAATAGATACAAACCACCTTGTAGTTACATATACATTGACTGAGTGAAGCTGTCGAGGATTCACATACCAATTTAGTGTACAGTTCTTGACGTTTCAGAGGATCAGTGCGCTGGTCATAAAATTCTTGATGAGTATATGGTCGAGGAGGGAGGGAGACCCGTTGTTTGGTTAAGGGATTGCATATGTAGAACTTGGAATTTTTATGCTTCCAACTTGGTGAATCACGATTTATTACTAACGGATATGTTGAATAAAGCACTAGACCATTACTACATGAATCTAAAAGGCGTACTTGTTCTCTAAGACCTCTTGGTTTGAATGGCACTGAATCTGTAAGGAATTTAAAAGATAAACCATCGTGATGGTTTATGAATTTGTGGTTACGATTTAGATAGAGTTGGACTTGTCGGTACTTGGGATCATACATGAAGATCCATGGGATACTATTAAGAGTGTTGAATATTTTGTTGATGAAAGATGGTTCAGATAAAAGAGAATTCCATAACTTTGATACACACCTGAATTTATACACCGGTTCTAATGATGGAAGACGAAAGAAGATGTCGCACAATACCTCCGTCGGTAAGTCCACACTAACATACGCTTTACTCATGCTTGATGATGATGCCATATAAACAACAAGATGCTCTGAACAAGAACTTATTGTTGCCCTTAACTTGCGGAAGAATCGAACTATTTCAATAAAAAAAATTGGTTTTTCCACCGATCAAAAAAATAAATTTTGGGTTTTCCTCGTGGTTAGATATCAGAACTCGGAACATATATTTTTGTTCACAAATTCTAAGCGGTGGAAGATTGACTTATTTAAGGAAGATGTGTATAATGATGGGCATAATAAACATAGCGAGCCTGAATGGGTGTAGTGTATAAAGTACCAGTACCACAGTACATTGGGATTTGTTACCATGCATGGTCCACGGTTGGTAATGCGTTGGGTTGAGCATTTCGCCCGTAATCCGCGGATTTAACCGGGATCAACCGTGTTTTTCCGGATGGATGTCCGGACCATTCACTAATGGGTTGGATGCGGATTGGATTTTTGAAATCCAAGGGATTACGGATTAGGCCCAAGTGCAACCTTGAAAATCCGTTAGACATCCATATCAGTTCGATTAAGGGCACTTATATAGTTTTTTGAAAATACATAGATAGTTTAGGAATTCTTAAGGTGTTTCCTTGGAGTGTTGTCCATGACACTTCTATATTTGCATACATATATAAAATATGTGTGTTTTATGAGAAGTCATCTATGTTTGTTTTATCTCTTCATTATAAATTTTAACTAAAACAAATTCATTGGATTATCCGTACCCAATCAGTTCATCCGTACATCCACTGGATACAAATCCGTTGGATGTTGGATTGGATGCGGATGCCAAGTTTCAAATCCATAATGAATTGGATTGGATGCGGATGAGGTAAAAACCGTCCCAGACCGGTCCATGCTCATCCCTAGTAATGGGTAGCTCTTTATTCAGGGTGTACTGAAGCCCATATAAAGCAAAATATTTTGGGAGCGCACTAAAATTTATATGAAACAAACCATTGGTAAGAGTTTGGTACACTTACAAAGAAATTGGTACGCCGCTATCCCTATTGACCGCTTCGTTTTTCTTTTATTTGATGAAAAGGGATGGATTTTGTTGAAAAAGAAAGCATTTGATAGAACGCACAACCTGGAGCTCAAGGGGCTCCCACACCCAAACAATTACGAATACGACCACTTAACTGTAATCCATAATCGCATCGCAATTAATTATCAAATCTTCCCGGAGGAAACGCAGTTAAAGAGGGATCCGCAATAAAAAAAATAGTCATTTGACTTCGTTTAGAATAGTGTCTCTTTTCCTGACTCTTCTCTTAGGCATGACCTTTTAATTTCTTGTTGACCATGACAACGATTGTCATGACATATGTCTTCAGATAATTAGGGATGTATTCAATACGACTTTTCTTATGTACAAGAAACGGAGAAATAAAAGGAAACAGGATCATACAAGATATACATGTCATGGAAATAATATACAGAAAGGAATATTATCCAAAGAGATCAGGAGAATATCTTTTAACACCCTCTCTCAAACTCAAGATGGTGCAGAGCACATGTTGAGTTTGGAAATTAAGAACTGAAGACGAGCTGAAGGAAGTGTCTTGCTGAAAAGGTCTGAAATTTGCAATTCTGAAGGAACAAACGGAAGTACAATAGTTAATTGCTTGAAGTGATGTCGTACAAAATGATAGTCAATTTCAATGTATTTTGTACATTCGTGAAAAACATCATTATGAGCAATGTGAATAGAAACTTTATTATCGCAGAAAAGTGGAGTTGGTTATGATAATTGAACTCCCATGTTATTATGAAGCCCTCGCAGCCAAACAATCTCAGAAGTAGAATGAGAAAGAGCTCGATACTCAGCCTCAGCACTAGAACGAGAAACTAATATTTGTTTCTTACTATGCCAAGAGATCAAAGAGTTACCTAGGAACAAGCAATATCCTATAGTTGAACGTCTATCTTTGACGTCACCAGCCCAATCTGAATCGTTGTATGCACGAAGACAAAGATCATAAGTAGAGGAGAACTGTAAACCCTGATACAAAGTACCTTTGATATAATGTAAAATCCGTAGTACTGCAGCATAATGTGTGGACCTTGGAGCTGACATGAACTGACTGACTATGTGAACTGCATGACTGATGTCTGGTCGTGTGATAGTCAGATAGTTAAGACTTCCCACAAGTTGACGTTACATCGTAGGATTGGATAAAAAAAATTCATCATAAGTGTTGAGCTTTACATTTAGTTCAAGAGGTGTATCAACAATTTTACTATCAGTTAATCCAGCACGTTGAAGAATGTAAGAAGCATACTTCCCTTGTGAGATAAAGTAACCATCAGATGATTTATCAACCTCTGAGAAAATACCTTAAAAGACCTAGATCTTTCATTTCGAAACAAGAACTAAGATAAAGTTTTAGAGAAGTAATTCCCTCTAAATCGTTACCTATGATAACCATATCATCAATATATAAAAGGAGAATATAACCATACCCTTCTTAGTCGATCGAGTAAACATAGTTGAATCATATGCACTTTGAGTGAATCCGTACTGAAGAATAACATTGGAAAATTTCTCAAACCAAGCACGAGGTGCTTTTTTAAGTCCATATAGAGCATTGCGAAGCTTGCATACCTGATTTGGAGAGTGAGTTATTCCAGGTGGTGGTCTCATATATACTTCTTCTTGAAGATATCCATGAAGAAATGAGTTTTTGACATCCATTTGATGAAGATCCCAATTACGATAAGCAGCAACAGGAAGAAGAGTATGTAATGTGGTCATACGAGCAACAAGAGCAAATGTTTCTTCGTAATCAATACCATATTCTTGAGTATATCCTTGAATAGCTAAACGAGATTTGTACTGATCTACTCTACCATCTGAATTGGTTTTGATCTTGTACAACCATTTACTTCCAATAACATATTTTCTGGAGGTAAGTCAACCATATCCCATGTATTAGCTTCCTTGTGTGCATTTAATTCTTATCCTATAGAAGTTTGCCAGATTGGATTTAAGGATGCCTCCCTGTAAGATTTAGGTTCATGTATAGATAAAATAGATGATAAAAAACAATGATAATCTGATAACTTGGCTGGTGGTCGGCGAGTACGTGGAGGTAATGTAATAACTTCAGGCACAAGATCCCCATCTGGAGAAGCAATGTCAGGATTGTCCATAGAGTGGTCATGAGTAGCTTCAGAAACTTCAATAGAATGACTTCTGTGTTGGTGAAATGAGTAATTGTTGGTTGAGAATTAGATGGAGACACATCTTCAAAGGGATCTAGATAATAGAATTTCTCTAGGACAGATGACTTACTACTTGGAAGAGACCAAAAAGGTATATTTTTCCAAAAAGCAACATGGTGAGAAATACGTAAACGTCGACTCTCTGGGTCATAACAAAGATAACCCTTTTGTTCAATACCATAACCTAGAAACACACAGATGGAATTCTTTTTGATGAGTTTGTTTCGTTCTCTTTATGTAAGAAGAACAAAACATGTTGAACCAAACACACGAAGTTCAGAATAGTTAGGTTTCTTGCCATAGAGACGTTCATATGGTGATATTCCTCCTATAACTATAGTTGGGATGCAATTTGTTATATAGACTGCAGTAAGAACTGATTCACCCTAAAAGTTAGAGGGAACAAATGATGAAAGGAGTTGAGTTCTAGCCGTTTCTATGATATGACGATGTTTTCGTTCTGTTATACCATTTTTCTCTGGAGTTACTGTACAAGACAACTGAAGAAGGGTACCTTTTGATTTAAGAAAATATTTAAAAGGAGTAGATATGTATTCACCTCCCTGATCAGCACGAAAGTTTTTGATAGATTTTCCAAATTGAGTTTTGATCATCCTAGAAAAATATGTGTATAGTTTCAAAAAATCTGATCTAGAACTGAAAAGGTATATGTATGTGAAACGAGTAAAATTATCAATGAAGATAACATAATATAAAGCCCCTCCTTTAGAGGCAATGGGGACTTTCCCCAAACATCTGAATGAATAAGATCAAAAGGTTCAACAGAATGAGTAATACTATTATTAAAAGTAAATGATGGTTGTTTACCCAACTTACAGGAAATGCAATAAGGTTCTTTGTCAACCTAAGCAGCTCCTAATAAGCCTTTATTGATCATATATGTAAGACGAGAAAAAGATACATGGCCTAACTTAGAGTGCCAAGACATAAATGGAGACATAGTTGAAAGTAAGGATGATGCAGAAGCAGCGGCAAGTTTGTTCTTTGACTGTTGAGGAACAATGAGTGTTTCAAGGAGATATAGGCGACCAACTCTACGACCTATCCCAACAAGCTTCCCTATCCTGGGATCCTGTATCACACAACTAGAGGATAAGAAATATATGTTAAAACCTTGACTACATAATTGCCCAATGGATATAAGATTCATCTTTATCTTTGGAACAAGTAACACATCAGCTATATGTATCTTGTCTGAAACTTTAACCTGACCAATATGACTAGAAACTATTTCTGATCCATCTGCAGTTTGTATTTTAGGTGTAGCAATAAGATGTTTGTTTTCAAACACAGTAGAATTGAATGTCATATGATTAGAGGCACCTGAATCGAGAAACCAACCATTTGAAACAGTACCTGTGGGAACTGAGAAGGAAGAAGCTGCTGAATAGTTATTACCAATTGCAAGAGTTTGTTTGAGCATTTCTTGAATATCAGCAAGGTTGTTTGATGTAGATGCCAATGGTTCATGAGCAGGTGCTGCAAGAATGGACGGTGTAGATGTATATGTTGATGCAGTGGCATTCAACCTCCTTCTTTCTCTTATATTCCTAGAAGATGGTGATGGACAATTTCTTACTGTATGACCAGGTTCTTTACAATAGTTGCATTGAGCTTCAAAATTATCTCTTAATGCCATTAAGAGTTGAACTAGTCCTGATTCTTCTCTGTATTTCTGCCATAACTCGACATCAACAATCCAATTGGGTTCCATAAGTGCTAGCTGATTCCATATAACTTACATCTCAGAATGGAAATCGGAGACCGACTTATCCAATTGCTGCTTCATAGATCGGATAGCTTGTTCTAGTTTATTGAGGAAAGTTGATTTGTGTATACCTTTTTGAAAGGAAATCCCATGCTTCCTTGGCAGTTTCAAAACAAGGGAGTTGCATGCTTATGGAGGTGACTAATGTGTTGCTAATCCATATCAATATCTTGTGATTGTTGATCTCCCAGTCTTTAACGGTTTCTCCTGTAATATCTTTATCTTTTCTGCTAGTATTAATAATACTAGGGTTTTTGGCTTTACCATCGATATATTTCCACATAGCTTTTCCTTTGAGAAAACTTCACATATGGAAGGACCAATTATTATAGTTTGTTCCATCAAACTTCACAGTAATAGGTTGATAATCTTCACTCGGCAAGTTGAATGATAAAAGGAAGGATATTTGATTCTAGCGTTTTATATTTTACGAAATCTAAAATATGTGAGGCAGAAAACCAAAAACCAGATAAGAGATTGATGTTGTTGTTATTGTCGTTATTGCAGCGAAAGAGGTTTGTTAGATCTTGCCAGGCTCTGATGCCATGATAACGATTGTCATTACATGTACATTCAACGTGATAAAAGAGATACAACACATCTGTTCTTGTATACAAGAAACAAAAAATAAAAGAAAACAAGATCATACAAGATATACATGTCATGGAAATAATATACAGAAAGGAATATCATCCCAAGAGATCAGGACAATATCTTTTAACAGACCACCCATAAGATAGCAAAAGTTAGAATAAGCCCATGCCTTTCAAGCTAAATCCTTCCCTGCACATTCTGGGCAAAGTTTGCAGTTGCTCCTTAATAGAGTTTTGATGACTCCCAAATTCAGACTTTATTCCTGCTGCGAAATAGTCCCAAACGGATCATGAAAATCATCAGTGTAGAGTAAAAAATGATTTACAGATTCATCGTTGGGTCTGCCATAACAGTAGGTATTCTGTGAGCCACGGTGATAACAGTACATTTTTCGAATTCTGTCTTTATGGTTTTCCGGAGAATGTAGTCTGTTGCACTGTCGATTCAAGCAGTAGCTTCATCAAGCACCAATATCTGGCTCCTCCTCAGTAGAGCTCGCCCCAGATAGAACAATTGCCGTTGTCCCATACTCCAGTTTACACCATCTTGTTGAACTATAAAAAAATTCAACAATCATAAACTGAATCCAAGAAAAACCAAGGAAGTGACAGAAAACTAAAGAAAAGAAATGAAAGAGAGGTATTTTGCTAGCAAAGCTTCACTATATACCCGAACTATCTAAACCCTTTTCTTTCTCTTGCACTGTTTCCCGAAGTTGACATTTACCAAGAACCAGCATATGCATGCATTGGAAAATCCTATTATTGCAACGTTTCTGAAGAACATAAAGCAGTTTTCAACATTTTAAAAACAAAGCACAGCATATAAGCACCAAAAAAATACCTCCCAAATTTCTTGGTCCGTATGTTGAAAAATGGGATCCAAGTTGTATCTTACAGTCCCGTTGAAGAGAGTAGGATCTTGAGGTATGATACCTAAGCGAGATCGTAGATCATGAAGACCTATAGTTGAGATGTCAATGTCATCAATGATGATTTTTCCACCTACTGGTTCTACCAGACGAAACAAAGCACCTATTACAGTTGACTTCCCACTGCCAGTTCTGCCAACAATCCCAATCTCGTGTCCTCCTTCAAATATGCAACTAAGTCCATGAAGAACAATGGGAGTATTGAGCCTATACCTTACCTGCTTCACCTTAAACGGTCTTAGTATGCTAATCTGTATTGGATATGGCTTTGTATATATAATATATTAAAATACTACAAATTATTCTTATCTAATTACCTCCAAATTATGGATCTCCACTCTACCTACTGCAGGTCAACTAGAGAAGGGTCGATTTCCTTCTACAAGTTCTGGGGCTTCGCTAGGAATATGCAGGTACTGGTTTAGCCTTTCCACAGAAACGATATCATTTGTCAAATTGCACTTGTAATGTACAGCAACAGTAAGATATAAGTTCAACGAAAGACCATAAGACAGCGCCATACCAATAAATCCTGCCATAAAAAAGAAAGGTACTCCAAGTTTCTCAAAAACAACAATTCACTGTCACAGTGTCGTACCTTCTCTTACTGAGATTATCTATATTTGGAAGAGCATTTTGAATAACAAACCAAGCAAACAGTTGAACTTTCTGTGGCATTTTCTTTCTCCGTACATAACTGAAGCTAGAGCTAGAAGAATCTTGAGACAATCTGAGCCAACTTTACTCGTCGGAAGATAAACTACTAACAATTTTTAGAAATTTTATGCTGATCTCTTATTTACAAAATTTCCTATGGTCAAATTCACCAAAGTTTATCAAATGCTCTATTTTAAAAATATTTGCACAAAATTAAAGATGTAGAAATATTAATTCCTAGCAAACCCTTCGCATTAAGAATTGTTAATATTTTGATCCTTGCGTTAAATTCATATTCCAAGCAATCGAAAAAGCCTGTGGTCAGACAGTGGCCAGACTGGAAGGGAAAAACTGTGAAAACAGCTGGGACTGAGCATTTTGTACCCATCTGTGGGCCCAGCCTGGCGCACCCAATTTTTTATCAGATGGGACGTTGTTTGCTTATGAAACAATAGACCAGGAGTAGACCCAATTTTTGGTATCTAATATTTTTTTGGAGGGTTAGGGCGGGTTGGATATGGCTGTAGGGACAATTTGACTGGATGTGCTTGGATAGGGGCTCAGTTCGGCTTTCATATATCAAAAATAAAAGAAAAATTAAAGAATTTAGGAGGGGTGTGAGCGATGTCTTAAACATATGTTGGACACCGATGTCCGTTATGAATGGTGCCTTTCTTGGATGTCGGAGGACTATTTTGTTACGAATGGTGTTTTTGCTTAGTTGCCTTAGTTGACATAAAAATATTATTACTCCTTATAAATTTGGTTATCGAACATTCATTTATAAGAATATTACTCCTTAGAAAACAATTTCATCAATTCTGTCATTAGGTTGGTGATTTCAGTTTTCTTTCTCATCGCCTTATTTGCTTTTCTGTCTCAGTTGTCTTTCTTTCTCTTCCTCTCTTCCTTATATTCTTCCTGGGGTGGTAAAAGTCTGGTGCGACCAACTTTTTGATCAATGGATCTGTTTGCTTCGCTGATCAAAAAAAGAAACTAGTAAGTCATATTTAATTTAAAATATTACACTAAATTCCATTATATGAATTATGAACTACAGAGAATTCAGTAATTGGAGTACTCACTTTAAGAAAGGAATCACCGTTGGCTTGGGTCATTGGGTGTGATAAAAAAGTGTTGTCTAATCTTCTGGCATCCTATGATCTAAGGAACAGGACAACCACGTAAAGGTTTATGTGTTAGAGTTCTAAAGTTGTAGGCAAAACAGCAGCCACGGTCAACGATGATGATAACGTTTCTATCCACCGGATTTAAATAGACGCACTCTATTTTTGATGACCTGTAACCTGTAAGTTCAATATTTTTGTGCACCATTTGCCAATGGAATCCTCCATTAGTGTAGTCATCCTCAAGCATCCACACACTGAGAAAAGCATTCCAGTCTTGAATGATATAGGCATAGTAGATGGACCCTTCTGACTCCCCAAAGAAACAGCACCGAAAATAATCTATCCCTACTTGATCAATTTTTTCAGGAAAAGCAATGGACCTGCATCGGTCACTTCCATTTTTGTTGTTTTCTAGAGTGCTATAAGCTGCGAAGATATTTTCACCATTTGTACGTGCCGTCCAATACAAAACACCATGACGGATAAGCATTTGAGAAAAATCATGCCATGCATTACGCCCCCATATTTCTTTAGGCCATGGAAACGTGTTCCATTCACCCGTGTCAGAAGAGAAGATTTTTAAGCTGAGGTTGTCTTCAACCATATTAGAATAGATACAAACCACCTTGTAGTTACATATACATTGACTGTGTGACGCTGTCGAGGATTCACATACCAATTTAGTGTATTGGTCATTATTTTGTTGAGGATTAGTGCACTGGTCATAATTTTTTTGAGGACTATATGGTCGAAGAGGGAGGGGGATCCATTGTTTGGTCAGGGGATTGCATATGTAGAACTGAGTATTTTTATACTTGCAATGTTGTAAATCCGGATATGTTGAATAAAGTACTAGACCATTACTACATGAATCTAAGAGGCATGCTTGTTCTATATATCGTGGTTTGATTGGCAATGTATCTAAAAGGAATTTAAAAGATAAACCAACGTGGCGTTTTATGAATTTTCGGTTACGATTTTGATAGAGTTGGACTGGCTCGCCTGTGGGATCATAGATGAAGATCCATGGGATCCTAGTAAGAGTACTATTGAATATTTTGTTCATGAAAGATGAGTCAGATAAAAGTGAATTCCATAGCTTAGATACACATCTGAATTTATACACCGGTTTTAATGACCGAAGACGAAAGAAAATCTCGTACAAGAACCTGGTAAATCAACATGATACCTTTTACTTTGATTAAATTTCTTGGATTTTTTCTTGCGGAAAGAATAAGAACCTGTTGCCATCTTTGCTGTCTTAAAGACTTGCACAAGAAGAATGAAACTATAAATTTAGGGTTTTTCAAGAAGGAGCGCTAGACTAGAGAACATCACGTTATACAAATTTCAAGTTATCGCCTAATATAAAGTTAAGACTCGTGAAGAGCTTCTTGTGCCCTTTTCCCGTGTGTTCATGTTTTTAACTTTTTTGCCCTTCATAAGCTTTATATTAACATATTCAGCCCTTCAACCAATGATGAGTATTGCTGTTTTTGAAACTTCGCAGGAGTTATATCAATATAGCCAGGACCGGAGGGAGCTAAGGGCAAGTGATTCATTTGACCCCATTTGCCACTAGGTTTGCACCTTTTACCTTTTGTTTCGCCATTTGCCCTTCTCTTACCTTTAGGCCATTGAGCACAGTGCCGGAAAATGACACGAGGTACGAGGAGAATGTTGTAGCATCGATCCGAAAATCTTACATGCCTTTAAGAGTCCGACTTTATGCATCCCGGCTTTAACCGGGGTGCACATTCCTCCCCTCCTTATTTGCTGAATCTTTTTCAACCATTTGTTATCTAGTTTTCTGGAAAGAAATTACTTTTAATTTGTTGGAGTTGTGTGGCTCAAATACACACATGTGAGTCACACATGGGATAGCTAAGGATAGTCCCACATGGAGGAAGACAAGTTCCATATGGTGATATATAAGCTAGACATTCTCCCTACATAGCACCGAGGCCTTTTGGATCAAAACCCACACCTAGCCTAGAGGTGGTCACGTTGGTACAATATCGGTTCTATATGGCCGTTCCCGGAGAGGGTGCGGCGATCCGTGGATCCTATAAAATGGTATCAGAGCAAGGTGGAGCTGTCGGGAGTCGGGCTGAAGAGTGGTTATGGAATGCCGGTAGTCGGAAGGTCGCAGATGGATCCTACATAATTGTTTTACTGATCTTGATTGTGCTGATTATATTTTTACTTATCTTTTTAATCAATATTCTTTCATTTAGAACACCATGATTACTGATTAGAGCTTTTATTGAGAAACCAAACCCCTTGAAGTTGTGTCTATATATAAAAGAAAGCTTGATTTTAGTCTCCCACATTATAATTATACTCTTGATTTTAGTCTCCCAC